>JAUZSV010205851.1:0-12705 GCA_034780495.1 Parotocinclus cesarpintoi
TCTCTCTGTCTCTCTCTCTCTCTCTCTCTCTCTCTCTCTCTCTCTTTCTGTCTCTCTCTCTCTCTCTTTCTGTCTCTGTCTCTCTCTCTCTCTTTCTGTCTCTGTCTCTCTCTCTCTCTCTCTCTCTCTCTTTCTGTCTCTCTCTCTCTCTCTCTCTCTCTCTCTCTTTCTGTCTCTCTCTCTCTCTCTTTCTGTCTCTCTCTCTGTCTGTGTCTCTCTCTCTCTCTCTCTCTCTGTGCGCATGTGCGAGAGCGGAGAGTGGAGCTTGTGTGAGAGCGGTAGGCCTTTTTTTTCTTCTCGTTTAATTTCTGTTTTTGGTTCTGAGTGTTTTCTGTGTGCGTGCGTGCGCTTTCGGCGCGTGTGTGTGACTGTCTTCGGCAAGTGTATGTGTGCGCTTTCGGCACGTGTGTGTGAGTGTTTGTGTTAGTGTTTATAGTCTTTGAGCAGAGAAGTTGGCGTCTTGCCAACTTTTCGCTAGTTTCTTTAGGTCTGGTGTGTATGAGCGTGGGGGTTTTTCTATACAAGTGTTGTAGTGCAGTGTAGTTTGTTGTTGTTGTTGTGTGTGCGTGTGTGCGCGCGTGTAGGCAGCGTGGTGGGAATCATGGTGGATCAGGTGTGCTCGAGTTTCACTCGGCGTCACGGAGTGCGTGTAGTGAGCAGTGTGAGTGTAGCAGAATGTGTGTTAGCTGCTGGAGAAGTGATAGGTGATAACTGATCAGTGTGTCTCCTCTTAGCTCACCTGCAAAGAAAATCATCTTGTCTAATGTTCCGCCCTTTATCTCGGATGAAGTAATTCTGAAAGAGTTAGTGAGATATGGTCGTGTTGTTTCCCAGGTCAAAAAAATCCCCCTGGGAATCAACTCCCAACAGGTCAAATATCTGGTTAGCTTCAGAAGAGTGGTGTTTATGATACTAAAGGAGGTTGTCGAAGAGCTGAACTCAGTTTTTAAGTTCAATGTTGAGGGGTACGACTACAATATCTTCATCTCCTCAGATACAGACATTAAGTGTTTTAAATGTAACCAGGTAGGGCATCTAGCTCGGGCCTGCCCTGAGATTCAGAGTGACCCTGGTGTTTCTGGACGGCCGGGGCAGGATGTAGCTGGGTGTGCTGGGGCCGTCACCTCTGCGACCACAGTTCAGCCGGTTGCTGAGAGCCCCGGAGCTGCTGCTGCACTAGAGCCTGGAAAAAGCCAGTCCCAGGCTCAGCCCATGATCCAGCGGCCCACCGAACCAGAAGCAAATGTGGAGAAAGCCCATACAGTCACCGAAATGACTGGAAAGGATACGGTGGGTGCTGGTATCATGGTGGAAACACCTGTGCAGTCAGAGGCAGGAACAGTAGTGCAGAGCCTCCGCCCGGAAACACCAGTCACTACAGAGTTAGGAGACGCGGACGATGTGGAGATGGTGGATGAACCTCAGTTCAAAACCCCGACAAAAAGAAAACAGGGAGGTAAAGGACAAGTAAACAAACAAGCCAGAAAGGAAAAGAAAACTGACGAAAGTGAATCAGAAACTGATTAAGTTACAGTGGAAAAAGTTCTGAGCAATTCACAGAAAACCGATCTGCCAGTCCTGCACACAGTCCGTGAAATAAAAGATTTCCTAAAAAACACCAAATGGCAAAAACATTAAAAAATGAAAGAACATTTCCCTGACCTGGCACAGTTTTTAAATGACATAAGATATTTTAAATGAACAGGAGCGTTTGACGACTCCGAGTATGAGAGAATAAGAAAAATTATCACAAGGTTGAACAAAGAGAAATCGCTTTATAGACTTTTATGTACAAATGGCTTTATTAACCTCCTTAATATTTCTTTTAATGAACGGGTTTTATATTGCGAGTCTTAACGTCAGTGGTGCGCGAGATCAGGAAAAAAGAGAAAACATTTATGAGCTGATAAAACAGAAGCACATTGATGTAACAATGCTTCAGGAGACCCACAGCGATCCCAACAACACTGCTGACTGGGTGAGGGAGTGGGAGGGGGCTGGTGATTTTAAGTCACAATACCTCCCTCAGCGGAGGAGTTGCCCTGCTTTTTAACCGCAATTTTATCCCCGTCTCTTATACAGTTGAGGAAATTTTAAAAGGGAGGCTTTTAAAGGTAAAAGCTTTGTATGAAAATGATTTTTTAGTCTTTATCTGTGTGTATGCTCCTACCAATGCTGTGGAGAGGATGGTTTTTTTAGATAAACTAAACACAGTAATAACTATGACGTTTCGGAATTTTTAATCCTGGGTGGGGATTTTAATTGTACAGCAGATAACAGAGACAGGAACCATGTGGAACCTCATATGGCCTCCCGAAAACGTCTGTGGGAGATGATAGAGGCCCATGATCTATTAGATATATGGAGAGAAATTCATGGAAACCACAGACAGTACACATGGACCCACTCAGTAGAGAACACACTGTCATTGGCGAGACTGGATAGGTTTTATAGTTTTAAACATCAAATGACTCTTTTTGTGAAGTGTTTTATTGTTCCAGTAGGCATTTCTGATCACTGCATGGGGAAGGATTTTATCAATAAGAAATATGTCAAGCCAAAAAGTGCCTACTGGCATTTTAACACTACACTTTTAGACGATGCTAATTTTAGAAAGTCTTTTACTTATTTATGGAACAGTTTTAAATCAGAGAAATCAAAGAAAGTCAAAAGAGATTTTAATTCTGTACAAGAATGGTGGGAAATGGCAAAAATACAAGTAAAAGTATTTTGCCAACAGTACACTCTAAATCAGGGGTTCTTAACCTTTTTGACCTCGGGGCCCAATTTGTTGAACACGAAGTGGCCCGAGGCCCAGTAAGTTATTACCGATGTCCTGATCAAAATTATAATTATTCTAAATCTTGGTTTAATTGTTTTGTACTTGCATTGTAATTAATATAAAAAAAAAACATATTTTATATTAACTTTTCCATTAAAAGTATTTGAACAAATCCAACAGTCAACACAAAAATAACTTTTTTTAACATTTTAACAAAAATAGACAAACTCAATAAATAAAATTACTGCCATAAAATGAATACAATCAAAATGTTCATGTAAATGTTTAAAAAAAGTAACAATAACAGTAACAGCTTTTTTACAACTTAAGTTTTTTTAATACATTAAAAATGTCTAAAAAATAAACTATAAAAATTAATTCGATAAAGTGCAAATTTAAATACAGCTGAATATGCAAATAATGTTTTGAACTTTTTAAATATTGAATAGTAGAACCAGAAGCTGCTCCTCATATTAGTGACAAAGAATAACAGTAACATCAACAGCTTTTTGACTAAGTAAAAAAAAATACACTCAAAAAAATGTAATAAACTTCATTAAATGCAAATGAAAATATAGCTGTATCTGCAGTATTTTGAACTTTTGAAATGCTAAATGGTAAAACCAGAAGCTGCTATTCAGATTAGTGACAAATCAACAACAGCATTTTGACAAGTTTCAAGTTTTATTTTTTGTTTACTTCTCAATGAGACACTTGGGCCTGCTTCTCAGACATGATCAGATCCAGTCTGGGAGGAATAGGGGAAAGGCTCACTCTTAGAGTAGCCTCCAGTGTTGCTTTGAGTCTGTTTCTGGCTTTGGTCTTGGTTGTGGCCACAATGGAGAATCCTGACTCACACAGGTATGTAGTTGTGAAAGGAAGGAGTTGTTTTACAGCCCTCAGTGCCAGACATGGGTACTCCTTAGAGACAGAAATCCAGAAGGAACCCAAGTCCAGTTTGCTCCATTGCAACTTTAAAGTGCTGTCAGTGGAAACTTCCAAAAGCTGGGATTCCAGATGTGAAGGCAAAGCAACATCATTTGCTGTGGGATCCACAGAAAATGGGTCCAAAATCCACATCTGCAACTCCCTGGGATCTTCAGGAAAATATTCATCAAATTTCTGTGCCAGTTGTGAGAGGTGCTGGGAGACACAGTCGCTGATCTTCACCTGAGGGGAGTTTTCCAAAATCTCAGAAAGAAGTGGAAACATGTCCATTCTCTTTTCCTGTGCCCTTTTTGTCCACAAAGCTAGTTTTTTCTTGAAAGCTTGAACTTTGTCTGCAACAAAAAATATGTTGCTATTTCTTCCTTGAAGTGAGGTGTTCAGCTGATTTAGCAGTAAAAAAATATCACAGAGGTAGGCCAGTTTGGCTGTGAACTTTGGGTTGATAAAGTGATGAGCAAGATTAGATTTCTTTTCAGTAAGAAAAGAGAAGACCTCATTCCTCAGCTCAAACAAACGTTTGAGGACCAGTCCTCTTGACAGCCATCTCACCTCACAGTGATAGAGCAGCTGAAGATGATCTGCTTCTATGTCCTCACAAAGCTTGGCAAAACATCTGGAGTTGACAGCATTATTTTTGATGTAGTTGATCGATTTCACACTTACATCCATTACCTCCTGTAAGTCTGGTGACATCTTTTTTGCTGCCAGGCTTTCACGATGAAGAAAACAGTGGGTCCACTTAGCTTCTGGTGCACGATTCAGTATCTGCCTGATAACACCATTATGTCTGCCAGTCATTGAGGCTGCGCCGTCACTGCACACCCCCACACAGTTTTGCCAGTCCAGCCCGTTTTCAGTGAAGTAGCTGTCTATACAGCGAAAACATTCCTGAGCTGTCGCTCGTGTTGGGAGCTCTCCGCAAAGCAACATGTCTTCATGCAAACTACTGTCCCACCAATAGCGAACAAAAACCAGCAGCAGCGCAGCATTTGTGATATCAGTGGACTCGTCCAGTTGCACAGAAAAAAACGGGCTACCTTTTATCCTTTCCAGAAGCTGCTGCTTTATGTCTAAGGCCATATCTGCAATACGGTTACTCACAGTATCATTTGAAAGTGGTATGGTCAGCAGCTTTTTAGCAGCAGCCTCACCGATCATCTCACGGACCATATCCACAGCGGCAGGAAGAGCAAAGTCCTCTGCTATAGTCAAGGGATGTTTACTTTGTGCCACACGTCTGGCTACAAGATAGCTGGCTTTTAAAGCACACTTAGAGTTCAGAGTCAGTGACACAACAGACCTTTTCTGCACCTGAAGACCATTTTCTTTCCTCTGGAAATATTCCACTGACTTCCCGACCAGTGTTGGATGCCTGGTTTCAAGATGCCGTTTTAGTTTGGAAGGCTTCAGTGCTTCGTTTGACAGCATTAGTCCACACTCAACACACTGAGCTCTGGGCTCTACCTCGCTTCCTCCGTTCACAAAACCATATTTAATAAAGTCTGTGTTATATTTTCTAATAACTTTGGCCTTTTTTGATGGGTTACCTTCATTTTTGTCTTGCACTTGTCTCTTAAAATATGCTTCCATTTTCGGCAGTTAGCTAAGGTTCTTCTACGTTTTAAATAAGTTGTTAAACATCTGAGTGGCGAATTAGTGGTGAGAAAGTGTATTGCACCTTATGAAAAATTAACGTGGTGCCGCGGCCCTCTACGGCCCAAAGGTAAAAACTGTTGTTCTTTTGAGGCCCTCAAGGTGGCGCTCGCAGCCCACAATTGGGCCGTGGCCCATGGGTTAAGAATCCATGCTCTAAATGTCACGAAAGACACTATTAGGTCAATGAAAGCTCTGGAGATTGAAATAGTGGAACTTCAGCGTTTGGAGACAAATCGAGGGCATATTGAAGCCCTCAAAAGTAAAAAAGCTTTAATGAAAGACCTGTTGGATATCGCGGCACAGGGGGCGCTGGTCCGGTCATGCTTTGTAAATGCTACCGAGATGGATGATCCTTCTAAGTGGTCACAAGCTCTCACAGGTATGAAAAACGTCTGGGCGCCTGGTATAGATGGTCTCCCTGTTGAGTTCTACAAGGTGTTCTGGGATGTTATAGGGCAGGATGTGCTGGATGCACTGAAAGAGAATGTGAGGAGAAGCCAACTCCCTCTAAGCTGCAGGAGAGCCGTCCTGACCCTACTACCGAAAAAGAGAGACCTCTCCTATCTGAAGAACTGGCGTCCGGTCTCGATACTGTGCACTGACTGCAAGCTGCTTTCAAAAACATTAGCCTCAAGACTGACTAAGGTGATGGAGCAGATCATTCTAGTTGACCAATCGTACTGTGTACCAGACAGGTATATTTTTGATAACATTTACCTGATTCGTGACATTTTGGACGTTTCTAGACTATTGACTATAGACTACTAATAATAATCTCATATTACTAGATCAGGAAAAAGCGTTTGACCGGGTTAAACATGAGTACTTATGGAAGGTGCTGGAAACCTTTGGGTTGAACTCTGGTTTTATTGCTATGGTCAAGGTGTTGTATAGTGAAATAGAGAGTGTACTGAAGGTTAATGGTGGTTTATGTGCCCCTTTTAAAGTACAAAGAGGTATAAGACAAGGCTGCTCCCTTTCAGGCATGCTGTACTCGATAGTGATTGAGCCACTTTTATGCAGATTAAGAAAAAAACTTTCAGGTTTTAATTTTCCAAAGATAGCCGCTTCTCTTTGTTTATCAGACTATGCAGATGATCTTGCTGTATTTGTAAATACGCAAGCGGCTGGAAGTGGAAGCGGCTGGTTCCAAAAATGTCCTATAGGGGGCGAACATTGGTAATAAACAACCTTGCAGCATCATCCCTATGGCACAAGCTGGCCTGTGTCGATCCACCGCCAAACCTGCTTGGAAAAATCCAGGCTCTACTAGTGGACTTCTTTTGGGACAATCTACACTGGGTTCCTCAGAGCGTCTTACACCTGCCTAAGGATGAAGGGGGGCAAGGACTGGTGCAGCTGGCCAGCCGAGCAGCAGCTTTCCGTCTCCAATTCATCCAGAGACTTCTCACTGGGCCCAGGAACCTAGTGTGGATAGCAGCCGCCTGTGGAATACTAGAAACTGTGGAAAGTCTTGAACTTGATAAAGTGTTGTTTTTAATGAACACAAGTACTATGAACGTAGCTGGACTACCGGGTTTTTATCGTGGACTTTTAAAAATCTGGACTTTTTAAAAAAAGAAATACGCAGGACCATTCATGGACTCCTTGATGAGCCACTGGTTCATGGCAGGCGTCTGGACACGCCTCGCTGTCCACGCCTCTACTATCCTCCAGGATTATCACACTATGTCAACTGATCAACGTTGCAGGGCCTGACCTTTCACGGGCAGAGGATCTAGCAGCACTCATGGGAATAAGGTCTTGTTGTAAATCAACTCCTACAATGGTGGAGGTTGATGCTTACAGAGGACGAGCGGGCCCAGCTGAGGGAATGCAACATTGCTGAGAACAGCCCAACAAAAGAGACCTCTTTTCCCCAGCTGAGCATCGTTCCGGACCTGGACGGGTGTGGTGGTCCACTACTGGAGTGTAAAGGCGAGGGGGAGATGAACTTGAGCACAGCATCGGGTAAATTGCTCTACAGAGCCTGTGTAAAGGTTTTTAATAAGAAAAAGCTGAATGGGAAGGTAGACACCCCATGGAAAAGTGTACCGGGTTCTGATTTTTATTTATAATCCTGATTTTAAACCTGAATGGAGGGCACTCTATAAACCACCATTAGCCAAACGAGTGTGTGACCTGCAGTGGAGGCTTTTACATTGTCTGTCTGTCTGTCTGTCTCTCTCTCTTTCTGTCTCTCTGTCTGTCTCTCTCTGTCTCTCTCTCTCTCTGTCTTTCTCTCTCTCTCTCTCTCTCTCTCTGTGCGCGTTGCTTTCTGTGTGGGAAGTGCGTGAGTGGCGTGGAGTGAGATTGTGTGTGCGAGAGCTGTATGTCTTTTTCTCCTTTATTTCTACTTTTTCACTGTTTGGTGAGTAGTTTGGCTTGGTATTTCTACATCTATACAAGTTGTTAATAGTGTGAGGAGTGGAGCGATGGCGTCCCCTGAGGGGATTCCACCGTTATCCCTCCGTCACGGCTTCAGGTGTGTACCTGAGGATAGTGTTACAGTGGAGGAGGTTCTTCTCGCTGTAGGTGAGATAGTCGGATATGAAAATATTCAGTCCGCTTCTCGAATGAATAAAGCTGTGGTGGTTTTTCTCAGATCTGAGCGTTTGGTTAGTAATGTGGTGGAGAACGGTCTGATTATAAACGAAGCGTTTGTACAGGTGACGGCGCTATTCGCCCCGTCTGTTAAAATCACCATTTCAAACGTACCGCCGTTTATACCGAATGACGTGCTGGAGCGGGAGCTTGTTCGCATCGGTAAAATCAGTAGTGTGTTTCAAACAGTTTCACTGTGCTGTAAACACCCATCCTTAAAGCATGTAGCCTCATTTAGGAGATATGTGTACATGATCTTAAACTCTCCGGAGGATACACTAAATGTTTCGTTTCGACTGAAACACGATGGTCGCTCCTACATGGTTTATGCCAGTACAGGCAGAGCGAGGTGCTTTCAATGTGGAGATATTGGACATAAACGGATTGTCTGTCCACACAAAGAACAGGAGCAGGTGAATGGCAAAACTGATAACACTGACAATAACACCTGTCCTGGAATGAGTGCTACTACTGGTGTACCGGTGGATGTAGGTGGGATTACAGCTTCTCAGGCTGGGCAGATGGGAGCTCAGGTAGAGCCGTTGGAGGTGCCCACTGTGGCTGGGCCTGACCTTCAGCCAGAACCACCCGCAGTACCTAGTATCAGCACTACTTATCTGCAGAGCCACTCTGAACAGTGTGGTGCTGCTGCAGGGAAGCAGGAGCTGATGTCTGATGAGATCAGTATGGAGGAAAGTCCCTCTGATGAGGCCGACGGTGGAGCTCAGAGTGAGCTCGAGTCTCCTCAGGTGGAATCAAGCGATGTCATCGAATCTAAAGATGACAGTCAGTCATTCTTTAGTGTGGGAGAAGTAAATAACTTCAGATGAGGATAAGTTTGTGAGGTCCTCAGAAGACAGTAGAAATTGATGTTTTAAGTGGAATAAAAAAGCGTTTTAGATTAATGAAGCATGCTGCAGGTATTCGGAAAAATGGCAAAATGATTTTGCTAATGTATTTACTGTACCTTCTGCCCCCCCCTTCTAGGTTCTTTTAATATCAATGGGGGAAGGAACAGACATGAACGCGCTCTGGTTTTTGACTTAAAAGTCCGAATGTCGTCTTTTTTTTTTGCAAGAAACCCATTCTGATGTGCAAAATGAAGTTGACTGGTCAATGTGGTGGGACGGAAAGCATGTTCTCAGTCATGGCAGCAATTTGAGAGCCGGAATTGCAATTTTATTCTCTTCACTACCTAGAGTAGAGCTCTTACACACGGAGGAAGTGGTGAAGGGCATCTGAAGGGCTCTGTTTTACTTTATAAATGTTTATGCACCTAATATAGGAAGTGAGCGAATTGGGTTTTTATAGATCGTAACACTGTAGAACCTCATGTTCAGTCCTCTGTATGCTTGTCTAAAATCTTGAAAGAATTCAATTTGCTTGATATGTGGAGGATAAAAATTTCTTCCGTAAGACAGTATACATGGTTGAAGGTTTTAGATGGCACAGTTACTGCTGCCCGTTTGGATCAAATTTATGCTTCCAAACATTTTAGCAGCCGGGTTACTGATTGTAACATTTTGCCTGTGGGGTATTCTGATCATCACGTGGTTTTAATCAAAATTAGCATGTCACACTTTTTTTAGTGCACCTTCATATTGGCATTTTAATGTGAAGCTACTGCAGGATGAACAGTTTTGTTCTCATTTCAAATGTTTTTGGGTACAGTGGAGGGCAGAGAAAAGCCGGTATGATCATCTAAGACAATGGTGGGAGGTTGGTAAGGTGCAGATACTGACTTTTTGTCTGCAGTATACTGCCAACTCAAGCACACGTATAAAGGAAACTATTCAGACTCTTGAGAAAGATATTAACTCTCTAGAGCTTGGATTGACTGTGGATTATGAGCTTGGTACCGTTGCCACTTTACAGCACAAAAAGATGGAACTGAGTTCTTTTCTAAACGAGAGGGTGAAGGGTGCCCTGATCAGATCACGGTTCAGTACACTTGCAGACATTGATGCCCCAAGCTCCTTTTTTTCCAATTTGGAACGTTCAACAGCTCAGCATAAGCGAATGGCCTGCCTCCCTGATGGTAGAATGACCACAGACATGAAGGAAATGCGCAATCATGCAGTGGATTTTTACACCGCTCTGTATACAGCCGAACCCTGTGATGCCGACTGTACTGCACAGCTCCTAGAAGGCCTGCCTAAGCTGGACTTGGACTCTAAAGCTGCTCTGGACTCGGATTTGACTTTGCAAGAGCTCACCACCGCAGTCCAGCAGCTTAACAAGGGTTGATCCCCTGGAATAGATGGGCTTCCGTCTGATTTTTATAAGCATTTTTGGAGCTGTATTGGAGAAGACTTTTATGAAATGATTAATGAATGCATTAGAGAAGGGTTTTTACCGGGTTCTTGTCTTCGTGCAGTACTATCGCTACTGCCAAAGAAAGGCGATTTGTCACTTTTAAAAAATTGGAGACCTGTTGCACTTTTACCCACAGATTATAAAATTATCTCCAAATGTTTATCCAACAGGCTAAAACAATACCTTGCTGCAATTGTACATCGGGATCAATCATATTGTGTCCCAAAACGATCTATAATGGACAACTTGTTTTTAGTGCGTGATGTTTTAGATGTGTGTAAAACCTCTGGAAGGTCAATTGGTTTAATCTCTCTTGACCAGGAGAAGGCCTTTGATCGTGTTGACCACCGGTATCTTTTTAAGTTTCTTAAAGCTTTTGGTGTTGGAAATGCTTTTTTAAATTGGACACGTTTGCTGTATTCTGGAGCCTCTTGTTTAGTGAAGGTGGGTGGTGGGCTGAGTAAGCCAATTGGTGTTCAACGTGGCATTAGGCAGGGGTGTCCTCTATCTGGCCAGTTATATAGTTTAGCGATTGAACCACTGTTATTTCATCTCAGGAAGAAAATACTTGGGTTTCGAATTTCAGGGCTGCACCAGGTTTCAGATTTAGTGTTATCTGCTTATGCTGACGATATAACGATCTTCATAAGTGGAAACCAGGATGTACAGGGTTTATCTGAGGGGTTGAAGCTATATGAGAAAGCTTCTTCTGCCAGGTTGAATTGGGATAAAAGCGAAGCACTATGGGTTGGACAGAGGCAGGCAGGAGCACTCCCTTGCCTTCCTGCTAAGTTGAGGTGGGCCACAGAAGGTCTAAAGGTTCTGGGGGTTTTCTTTGGGACTGATGACTTCCAAAAACAGAACTGGCAAGGTGTAGTGGAGAGAGTGTGCACCAAATTGTCTAAATGGAAATGGGTGCTTCCACAGCTGTCCTATAGGGGGAGGCTGTTAGTTGCCAATAATTTGGTTGCGTCCACCCTATGGCACAGGTTCACTGTCTTACAACCTCCTGCTGGACTGGTACAGGAGATACAACGACTGTTGGTGGACTTTTTTTGGACAGGCCAGCATTTTAATCAGATCTGCCGCCCTTTATCTTCCAGTTCATGAGGGGGGGCAAGGTTTGGTGGACATCAAATCCCGGATTATGACCTTTTGGCTGCAGGTAGCTCAGAGAATGTTATGTCGGGAGCAACCGGCATGGATGGAAATTGCAACCACACTTCTGCATCAAGCTGAAAAACTGGGGTTTGATTTACATCTGTTCCTCATGGAGTTAAGAGAGACAGAACTCCATTCTATAGATCTGTACTGGAAGCATGGAAAATGTTTTCAGTCTCCAGGAAGTCTGGGACACCGGCTGGGTGCTGGTTGTTTGAGGAGCCATTGTTCTTAAACTCCTTTCTTGCATCAACTCTCCTGAATTCCGAAAGTCTGCACTCACTCCTGCTGGCGGCAGGTTTTTCAAAGCTGGGCCATCTCATGACTACTACAGTGGATGTTGTGAAGGAAAGAACTGGAATTACATCAAGGCGTCTGCTGGATCAACTTGTAGAGGAGGTACAGAGATCAATACCAACAGTATATAGAGCCTTTCTGACTGACACACATCCTAGTACTCAATGGAGAGATGGTGATGTATATAACCCCCCAACACTGACTGTCGCTCCTGCTGTTGGGGAATGGACTGAAGAGCAGGGGGGACTACTGTCCTTTGCTACTCCTGTGCTGGGTGACTTTATCATACTTGAGAAGAAGTCCCTCTACCAGGTCTGTGTAAAGGTCTCACAGCTACGGCCTCTGACTGGTGTACAGTGCACTAAGTGGTCTGAGGTTTTTGGTACTGACTCCTCCCCCAAAGGCTGCTGGCGGACCCTGTACAAGTGTCCCATTGAGAAACGGACAGCTGACCTCCAATGGAGGATAGTACATGGGGCTATAGCTACAAACAGACATCGGGTGCACCTCGATCCAGCCGCCAATGAAGGCTGTCCTTTCTGCTTGAGTGAGACAGTTTTTCATCTATTTGTGCAGTGTTCTAGGTTAAATCTGCTATTTGCTCTCCTGACCAGGTGGTTTTTATCTTTAGGTGAGGTGTTCTCTTTTAACCTTTTTATCTATGGTCCCAAGTACACTGTAAAGAAGAGGCATGTAGTGGTATTGCTGAACTTCTTATCAGGTACAGCTAAACTAGCAATCTGGAAATCCAGGAAAAACAAGATGCTAGGTCGAGGTGCGGTGGATGTGAGAGCCATTCTTAAGGGGATGGTGGCTGCGCGTCTGAAACTGGAACACGCCTATTTTAAACTGGGTAGAAAGCCAGAGTTTAGGACTGTCTGGGGCATTAAAGAAGTACTGTGTTCAGTAAATGAAGATGAAGAGCTGCTGTTGAATTTTTA
>JAUZSV010205962.1:0-20525 GCA_034780495.1 Parotocinclus cesarpintoi
ACCAGTCGATCAATGGAATTTGGTCGCCTAGTAATTTTTGGGGTCGAACAACGATTAATCGATTATTTGCCGTCAGCCCTACTATCCATTCACCCATCTGTCAGTTTATCCATTCATCCAACTACCCATCTAGTTATCCATCTAATCAACCAAACACCCATCAACCCTTCCATCTACTCACCTTCTCAAGTAACCAAACACAGATCCAAACACAGATCCATCTGTCAATCCATCCATCTACCTACCTAACCAAATTGTCCGTTCAATTAACCAAACCCCGGTCCATCAATCAGTCTGTTAATCCATCTAACTACCAACCCAATCAACCAAACGCCCACCTGTCCAAAAATCCATTTATCCCTCTGTCACTCTCCATCTATCTACCTGCTTCATCCAATCAACCCAACGCCAATCAATCCATCCAACCATTAAATGCTACTTACCCAAGCAAACACCCATCCATTTATCCATCAAATCTGTCCTTCCATCTACCTAGCTACCTACCTACATAGGCAAGCATCCATCCATACATACATACATACATACATACATCTCTCCGTCCAGCCTTCCATCTACTTACCTTCCTAAGTAACCAAACACATATCCATCCATTCATCCGTCAATCCTACCTACCTACCTACCTACTTAACCGTTTAATGAACCAAACTCCGTCGATTCCATCCATCTGTTAATACATTTGCCTACCAACCCAATCAACCAAACGCCCACCTGTTCACCAATCCATTCATCCATCTACCTACTTCATCCAATCAACCAAACACCTAACAATCATTTCATCTACTCACCTTCCCAAGTAACTAAACACAGATCCATCCATTCATACATTAATCCATCCATCCATCTATCTATCCATCCATCCATCCATCCATCTACATACATACCTACTTATCCGTTCAATTAACCAAACCCCTATCCATCCATCAGTCTGTTAATCCATCTACCTACCAACCCAATCAACCAAACGCCCGCCTGTCCACCAATCCATTCATCCACCTGTCAGTCTCTCCATCTATCTACCTAATTCATCCAATCAACCAAACACCTAACAATAATTCCATCTACTCACCTTCCCAAGTAACTAAACACAGATCCATCCATTCACCCATCAATCCATCCATCTACGTACATACCTACTTATGTTCAATTAACCAAACCCCCATCCATCCATCAGTCTGTTAATCCATCTACCTACCAACCCAATCAATCAAACGCCCACCTGTCCACCAGTCCATTTATCCATATGTTAATCTCTCCACCTACTGCATCCAATTATTCCAACACCAATTAATCCATACATCCAATCCTACCAACCCAAACAAACACCCATCCATTTATCCATCAATCTACCTACCTACCCAGCCAGGCAACCAACTGTCCATCCATCCATCCGTCCATCTCTCCGTCCATCTCTCCATCTACTTGTTCATCCAACCAACTCATTTCTCTCGCGTGTTTCTCCCACTCACACTGTCACTTTGTCTTTTCTTTTTCAGCTTTCCCGGCTCATTCCGTGCGTCCGTTACTAATCTTTTGTTGCCAACCAACAGCATGCATCAGCCACAAAAGAGTGCATTGTTATAAGACAATTTCTAAAAGATTTCAAGGCAACGTAAATGGTTTTAGCTCCCTAGAAGTCAGATTTTGAGAGCCTGATTTGCAGGTGTGACAGAAGCTGTCAAACTGCATTAGCGAAACGGAACAGTGGCAGCAAGTGGGAGCTGACAGGTTTTTTTGTTTACATGTTTAACGCCGCATCAGCATCGATGGCCAGAACAATGCAAACCCACTCACGCTGGGCCAACTTTGGAGCGACAAATTAGTCTAATGCAAGGCTTTAGGGTGTGGGAGGAAACAAAAAGAACTGGGTGAAAATCCATGCATTAATATAAGGAACACAGAACCTGGACCCCCGAGCAATTTTATTGTGCAATGATAATCAGTTTACTCCGTGTTTTCTATTCCTGGACGCATTAGCGCCGGAGGGTGCGTTCGAATCCGCATAAGCGTCTTGTGGAAAATCAGGATGCGCCAGTTAACGATTTATTAATTCGAAATAAATTAGGACCGGATGCAACCGATGTTCCCCTATTTCAGGAAGTAATAGCCCTACACACGTCCCTTTCAGGGCACCGCCCGATTCGCTGATTAACACTGACCAAGGTTTTTTAATAAGATAATTAATGGATTTAAAATATATTTGTGGCATTAGTTGCTGGGAAGACCTTAAACCGATCAAAGGTACTATTACGATCATTAGGGACTCCTCTCGATTGAGGATGTTCCTCTTGATATGTGACTAATCTGTCATATCGAATCCTTCCTGATCTTAGTGGGACACCCAGCATATCAAACATCGGGGCAGAACAAATTAGCGCCATTCAAAGGAAACAAAGGGAGTGAAGTAATAAGGGCTATTAATCTTTCCGAAATGCATTACACAACCCGGACCCTTTTAGTCCCCCTTCGCACGGTAATAAGGCCAGTTCTCTGAGCCGGGACGCATCCTGCTAAACGTGACGCAAGCGGCGGAATAACGGCGCACACTTCCGAGGAGATTTGTTTATTTGACCGTTTCGGCGCTGCTGGATCCGCACGAGCGTCGAGGGAAAACCTAGCAGGCGCGCGTCACAGAAAATGAGTTTCGGAGCAGGCGCAGCAGGTATCAGGGCGCCCGACAATGTACAGAGGCTCACAGGCTGGGTGATATTTACGATGTGATATTTAGGAGACACCAATTCAAAAGAGTCTACCGGGATTCTTCGGGGAGGATTTGGCCAGGGCTTTATGATTAAGGAGGACTATGTTGGAAGGTGAAGGAATCCTCAATTTACTCGCCCAGAAGAACCTCGGAGAATCGTGCCGTCACCAGCGGATGGCATGTCTTAGATATTGGTACAGATCTGTGGACTACTGGCAAACCTGCAAGTTTAAAGGGTTTTAACCCGTATAAATCAACTTGAATCAGGTCTTGGATTAGGATAGAACTGTACTACTTTGGTTATTTGGCTGACCTGTCAATACCCCATGCCAATAAACTAGAGATGCAATGATCGATCAGTAAAGACATTTTAGGGAGTTTTTCCTTGCCACTGTCACCCTAGGCTTGCTCAACTTGGGATTGGCCTTTTAGGACAGTGTTATATTGTGAAGCTGCTTTGAGACAATGCTCCGTTGTAAAAGGCGCTATATAAATAAATAAACTTGAACTTGAACTTAATGACACACAATGTCTACTTGAAGACCAAAAAAGGCAAAGGACTTCAGTACTGGACCTTCATTCGTAGCTAATTGACTTGTGGAGTCCATGCCAATTCTGGTAGGACTGTGGTAGAGTAGCAGAAGGTCCAGGGTTCAAATCCCACTCCTGCCAAGCGGCCACTGTCGGGTCCTTGAGCTAAACAAGCTTAACCCACAATGGCTTGGCTTGTAAGGGCTAAATACTTGTGTGTAAATATAGCTTGTGTGCCTGCAGTCATTACAGCATAAGCAAGTAATGCAAATTAAATGAGATTTGTCACAAAAACATTGGATTTAGTTCAAGAAAAATGGAGAACACAATCATTTTCACTAGTGGTCTCAAACTTTTGGCTGTCACCATACGGCAAGGGGGACAAACTATCAGCTATAATAAATACTGCGGCTCACATGAAAGAACATGTCAAAGGCACCAAAGAACTAAAAGCAGCAGAAACAACAACAACAACAAGAGCAAAAACAAAAACTAAAAGCAGTAATGCAGGTGTTTGATTGAAAAAGATTGAAAAATTGTTTGTGGAGAAAATGTACACTGAGGGTCATAAAAATAATAAAAGAGCCTAGAAGGCTGTCTGACCATGGTTGGTTTTTAGGGTTTAAAACCTGAAACCCTAATTTGGTCTGTAATTTAGCCCAAGTGTCCCACCGTCAACGCTGGGCCAACCATGAGATTTCCAACCACTCGGAAATCCACTCTGCTAACATTAGATCATTAGATCATTAACTTAGATGTTTATCCTGATCAGGGTCACAAAATGATCCCGAGCCTAAAACTAACTTCCACCATGCAAGCCCTACCATGGATTTGAACCCAGTTGGATCTTAAAACTAAAGCCACCGGAGCTGCCGAAATGTTATCCAAAGTCAAATTGGTCACGCTTGTCAGGAGGAACCACTATAGAGCCCCAAAATACCACTTTGTGCCACAGTTGGCTCTACTTTCCATGTGCACCAGGACAGTACCCCCTGATTCAACATTCGAGGCCCTCGAGGCGACTTGTCCGCACCAGGATCTCCACCTCTGCCGTGGCACGCAAGCTGGGGCTGGCTATGGACAGCCAACTGCCTTTCTCTTCCCACATTACTAACGTCTCTCGGTCGTGTCGTTTCCTTTTTTTACAACACAAGAAAAATGCGTCCATTTCTTTCCACAGAGGCCACGCAGATTCTGGTTCAGTCCCTTGTCATATCAAGACTGGACTACTGCAAGTCTCTCTTACCGGGCGGGGCAGGCCAGGGCTACCTCTGAGCACTACCCGACCCTTACTTGTGTTCAATATTCCCAAATTAACACGCATTACACCACTGCTGCTCTCCCTCCACTGGCTCCCTGTAGCTGCTCATATCAAATTTAACACTCTGATGCTTGCTTACAAAGCTAAAAACGGGCCTGCACCCTCCTACCGTGCAGCACTTATCACACCCCGCACACTCCACTCCACACTGAACCCTGCCCCCAGTTTTTCAAAACGATCTACTGATCTAAGTTCTTACTAAATATCAGTCAACGTTTGAAGAACAGTGGCCAAGTGGTGACTTGTGGCTTGTTTTTTTGTAGTAAATGGAAATGTTAGGCAAAGACCTAACATGAAAAAAAGGTGGCAGTAGAGGGCTGGGGAGAAACTCGGGAGTTTTCGGGATATAATGCCATAGACGAAGAGTTTCTTCGCGGATATTACATACTGTACACGTTCTTTGGTCCGATTAAGCAGAATTTTGGTCCAAATAAGCGAATAACATTACACATATTTAATAGGATTTGTTTAAGTACTTTTTGGTCTGAATAAGCAGCTGGTCCCATTAACCGATGGTCCTATTAACCGGAATTGACTGTATATATATACAATAAACATTTGTTTTGCTTAACGTCACTATCGGCATCAGTAGTGCGCTACCAACAAATCCACTGTGCCGCCCAATAATAATAATAATAATAGCAATAATAATAATTATAATAATAATCATGCATTTTATGTATGTATATATATATATATATATATATATAGTTTTTTTTTTTTTTGTTTTGTTTTAGAATGTTGGCCCAAATCAAGTCACATAATTGTAAATAGGATTGATTTAATTGTCATTAATGAAAGCCAAATATTTAGTAACAACACAAGAAGCTTGTTTAAAATGTTATGAAATATTATCAGGGTAAAATCAGATTTTGAACTTGAGAACTTGCGGAGTCCCTGCCAGTTCAAGTGCACACCATCATTACAGCAATAATATATGTTTTCCATCTCATTTTGTAGCCTGCAGTTTTCTGGCTTTCATTTCGTTATGTATGCCAAATCTTTGTATGTTATTTTCTGTTATTATTTTAAAGTGCATTACTGATGCAACATGGATGTTGATAGTCATGGTTGTTTTATGGCTTTTCCTATAACACTGAATACAGCTGTCCTCAGCCACTGTGGTCTCTACAGAGTGTAAAACACACCATTGCCTTCCGTGTTCAACATATGTTTCTGATTTGAAGTTTTTTAATATGCCAGTATCACCACTGTTTGCTTTTCTTTTCCAGGCAGATTTCAGTTTCTCTATTCATTTTTTGTAAAAAAAAAAAAAATAATTATCTAAACATTTAACTTAATTAAAAGATGCAAAACCACTACTTATATACAGAGAAACAACAAAATAATTACATGAACATTCTGATTCTAGGAAAACTGATATAGTAAAGTAAAAATATAAATTATACCAAAAGCTGACATAGTGAAGAGAACATATAATTAGACCAGCCACTATAAAGTAATTGATTAAATCCAAATGTTCTATAGTATTCTTGAAGCAACAAACAAAGTACCATACAAACACAGCAAAATCATTTTAACAAAATCCAGTACTGTATATGACACAAATCTAATGAAGAAATAAAGAATGCAGAAATGTAGATAACTTCACAAAGTTTACAGCGGTACACAACGCTTGGTGGCTGGATACCCTGTTCGGTGCATGCAGCTTCATGACAGAGCACAGCCAGACCAGCTGTGTTCTGTTTATTTGACAAGCATGTCTGCTGTGCAAGCTCCCACATTTGTTTGAAATGTCAGATGTTCAGTTACAAGGAAGGCAAGGATGAGAGGGATGGGGGTGGGGTCAGCAGTGGGGAAAGGGGGTCAGCCCCCAATCTTTACATGGAACACAAATCCCAAATCCCACAGCGGGACAAAGGTTTGTGTTTCCACTGAATTCCTAAGGGAATTTCATAAAAAGAACATAACTTTCTGCTTTAGTCAAAAACGAGTCACTGACTTGGCGAAGCTCAGTGGAAATGTTAGCTTATATACAGCTCACTGTAAATAAGCACATAGAACAACTGAAAAATTGTATGTACTTACATACAGGATTATGTATGATAGCAGTAATATAGGTTCAGTTGAATGTTTAGTTAATGTGATGTTGCTCTATGTTTGTTGTTTACTGTATTGACCCCATCTTGTGTATTTGTATTTTTCCTTCATACATATTCCAACTTTGCTTTCTTTAGGACAACAAGCAATGCACAGTAGTATATAGGGCATTTCTGTGATTCTACACAATCTACATTTTACAATCCCGTTTGGATCCCCAAAGTGTGCATAAACATATTTATTAATGGCTCTGGTAAATATATGAACAGCTGAAAGGGAGTGGTTAAAACTGATCAGCTATAACAATAAAACCACTTGCCAAAATAGAGTACATCACTCCCTACCACCAAGACTCATTCGTCAAAGTATGGATTCCACGTGCCCTCTGGAGGTGTCATGTGGAAACTGGAACCAAGATGTTAGCAGCAGATCCTTTAATTCATGTAAGTTATGAGCTGGGGCTTTTACTGATCCAGCACATTGCTACACACACTGCTACAGATGCTTGATGGGTAGTTTGAAGGCCAATTCATCTTGAAATTTTTGTCATGTTCGTCAAACCATTCCTGAACAACTGCCATCAGGGAATGTCATTGCCATGCAGAGTTGTAATTGATCTGTAACAATGTTTAGATAGGTGGGACATGTCAAAGAACCATTCACATGTATTCCAGGAACCATCAAGCGTCACACTATCAGGTATTCAGTTATTCAGTTCACCTGTCTATGGATTTAGCATTGTTGTTAATGGTGTACATAATTAAAAGAGTCTAATGATATTTTTAAACTCAAAATGTTTTAATACGCTATGTGGTAAAAGGTTTGTGGGCTTTATTGTCATGTCTCACCAGTGTATCAAATGATTCTGTAATACAATTAACATGCGGTGAACATCAGATGGGTAAAAAGGTTCAGATAAACCTTGTAGTTAGTTGTTAGCCTAATCTCGCTTTCAAATGATGACACATATGGCATTTAATTAAACTAAATGTATTAATTAAAAAATTACAATTATTGATAAACCTATAAACTCCTACGCTTGTGGCCATTTATTTTTCTTATTTAGGTTCACCTGAATGTATGGTGGTAGTTCATGATTTTTCGTTCCACTGGTGTTTCATTATGTCACAAGGTGACATAAATGCCAAGAATCTTAGTTATCATTTGTTGAAATGGGAATATTCAAAATACACAAATGAAAATAGACAACAACTATATAAATTGAATTTATAAAACCATAAATAAGGCAACATCTATATAAAAAACACAGCCCGGTTTGTTAATGACCCTGCCTTGACAAATAGAAAGGCAAATATTTCTCCAAAGGACTTTGCAAATGATGGAAGCAGTCTGAGGTCACCAAATGTCCAAATCAAGAATAACACCTTCATTCCAACAAACTACAGTGGAAACTTTTTGTCTTTAATCCATTACAAATAAATAAATAAATGGGGGACTGTGGTAGCCTAGCAGTTAAGGTACTGACCTCTGGACCAGAAGGTCCAGGGTTCAAATCCCACCTCTGCCAATCTGCCACAATTGGGGCCTTGAGCAAGACCCTTAAGCCACCATTGCTTAAATTGTAATATTGTATCAGTTGTAAGTCGCTCTGGATAAGGGTGTCTGCTAAATGCCGTAAATGTAAATAAATACAACTGACTTATTAAATGGATAAACGAACATTTAACATCACTCCTACATTTACTGAAGATTCTTCTTGGCCTATGGAAGAATTACACAGTAATCACTCATTTGTATTTAACACTCACACTCAGTAAACAAGCAAAATGAAGTAGAATGAAGCCATAGGGTGATTGTCACTGAAGAATAAACAAAGCCAGAATGAATGATGAATGCGTCGATGAGTGACTAATGTGTGGGTGGATGCTTTGTTTTTAAGGAAATTGAACAACCGGGACATAATTTTGCTGAAAAAAGTCCACGATAACCGAACTGTATGATAATCAAGGTTTGACTGTATTTGGAAGGCATGCCAGACAAAAAGCCTCTTCTTTAATATTACCACAAATATAAGCACATTGATTTCACTAGACACTACTGAACAGACTTTGACTGTGTTCTGTTGTTAAGTTAGACTAAAATAGAGCTTTATGTAACAAACTGGTCAGGATTGTGGTGAAAAAAGAAGAGGTTATATACTGTAGAAACCAACCACATTTAAGTACAATAGTGGAACCTTGATTAGCTGGTCCAGATTGTGCTCCAAAGGTCACAAAAACCTTGTTAGTATGCATAGCCTGCATAAAGTACCAGAAGATTTTTTCGTGGTTATACATGGCTGCATCCACCAATACGCTACTACTAGTTTATGGATGAATTTTCAAATGATCCAAAACATTACTAAATTGACTTAGTAACCACAGAACCAAGAGTTTCAAGATGGCCATTCAGGGCATTTGACCTAAAACATTTGAAAATAAGTAAGTAAGCACAAGAATAAAGTATACAAAACGTATAGATTATAAAAGTACACTTGTGAATATGGAGGGGCTCCTGTATTAATGATCATCTCAGATTCTTTGCTCTGTATTTTTTAAATCTCAGCTAATGTTATAGACTCGTGGTGTGATGCTGGCAATTGGACATTACACAAAGTACAACCTGCAGCTGCACATGTGGTTTTGTAAAAAACAACTGTAAAGATAAGGTTATTTTCATACAATAAATGTACTTAAAAGGCCAGGTTTCTCTCATATACTCCATGTGAGATTAAACTAAATAAAAACAAAGACATTAAAAAAAAAACATGTTCCAGTTTTTGCTTTACAGTGTTGTTGTACTGAAAACACTTCTTATCCATTGATAAATAATATAACAAAAACATGACACAAATAACTCTGTCAGAGTTCATACTGCTTACAATTGTGTTAAACCATCCTCAAAGGAGGGCATCATTTTTATTTTAAAAATATAAAACTACTTCCTGTTCAGCGCCAAAAATTTGTTGTATAACTATCAGGTCATAATTAGCTAGGGAAAAATTTAAATGCATACAAAATCTAAGCTTATCTCTTTGGAAGACAAGAACAGCATACCTATTTAATATTTCACATTTATCCTCTACATGCCTTAATAACTGCAAGGTTCTCCAAAATAAATGCTAGATTAAAGGTTCTATGAAATGACTGAAAGTGTACGAGAGACTGACAAGTATATGATCGAAAGTAAGAACATAGTTTATGTTCTAAATCCATTTCCTGGCCCCCTCTCCATCTGCCTGATATGACTGGGTAGTGTAACAAGACAGGCCTTGTCTAAGCAAAGGAGCTCATATGGACAGCTAGCATGGGACGTATGAGAGTGAGAGTCTGGGCAACAACCAGCATTAACCACGTTAAAATAATAAGCTCTCTCACAGTAGCCATAGTCCACGTACTTTCTGAAATATATGTGACAAACATGCATACCCACTCACATATACACTCATATAAAAAGCTGAGCATGCAGTATGTGCATACAAAAATAAGTTAATGATTTTCCATGTTTCACCACAGTGGCAAAACTCTGCATCTTGTTATTTATTATTTGTTAGTTCATAACCGAACTGCCAGGAGGTATAATTGAGTACACATGAAACTGCAGCGTGATGACTATGGCTGTAAAACTTATATGTCACCTGAACAGGCTAACATATCTGTCAAGATTGTTGAAACTACCAAACATGTATTCTAATGCCTGTAGGTTATGGTTGTGTATAACCAGGTCAACTTGTGATGTCACGGCTAACATATTTAGAGTCTCTGTTAGGTCTGACAAAATTGATAAGGTTTTTGGCAGATAATGGACTATGAGGGCCAGGATAGCTGAAGCTACGCATTCCATGCAAGGCAGAGACATGCTAGATGCACGGCCCCTTAGAAGTGAATACAGACTGCTGGTCATGATAATTCTGTCTGCAGCAGAAAATCTAATGAGGTCAATTAGACCGTATGAAAGCCAAAAATATGAAAAGGGGTAGCAAGAGTAAGAGAAAACCAGAGAACAGAAAAATGCAATGTGTGTGTTTCTACTACTATTGTACAAATAAAAAAAACAACTCAGAAATAAGAGTCATTAGCAACTGCAAATAGCCAGCACTGACACAAAAACTTTTAAACAATAATAATGAAAGCAGTCACAATGGAAAACTCTGCCTATCAGCCTTCTATCTTCTAGCAGGGTAAGATTAGCTCCTCTACAAAAAAAATCCATGCCACCATACTACACTAAAAAGTCTCCAAGGATCTTCATTTGCGTCAGTGAGAGAATACTGTTCTTCCACTTTTCTTACTTAAATAGATCCAGACACGCATTTCTCCTTCAAAATCTAATCCATTATCCTTCACAAAGAAGAAATCAAAAGAGCCTGAAGCTACTGTGAATTCCACAAGGACTTTAAAAGTGGAAAAATATTTTAAGCACACATTAGGGAAATGTCACACTATATAGTAGCTCAATACATTCAGGTACTAAATTACAAACAGCGGCTGATACTCAAATAGTCCCATGTGACACTTAGGATGAGCAGCAAGCCCTAGGCCAATCACGATTCATTGACCTACATAAGTCAGAGCGGAGTTTGGAGTGCATTCAGTGATCTTACATACACTCGCTTTAAAATGTAAGGTAGATATAAATAATCACACCATTTCAGGCTAAGATAAATATTATTTATATTAGCACATGAACTGCGGTCGACCTGGAATGCTTGAGACACCAAGAAAATGAGAATGGGATTTCATATTGCTGAATAAAGAGAGAAAATAAATAAAGGTACAGTACATATAAAAAAACAAAAGCAGTACATTACACACAACTTGAATGTTCATAATCTCGCAATTAGTCTGCTAATAACAGCCCAAAGAGCATGGGGCACTGACTCCCTCACTGATTCCCTTGGGCAAGTTCATTACCCAAGTAGGTGCCAAGTTTCTGAGGACTGTTAATGGAGACCTGGGAAGCCTGGAGATGGTCACTCATGCAGAGCTACTTCTCATAAATATGTGTATAAACCCCACAGCACAGTGTGTGTGTGTCTCTGTGTGTGTGTGTGTGTGTGTCTCTGTGTGTGTGTGTGTGTGTGTCTCTGTCTGTGTGTGTGTGTGTGTCTCTGTCTGTGTGTGTGTGTGTGTCTCTGTCTGTGTGTGTGTGTGTCTCTGTCTGTGTGTGTGTGTGTGTCTCTCTGTGTGTGTGTCTCTCTGTGTGTGTGTGTTTCTGTCTGTCTGTCTGTCTGTGCACACACACGCATGTACACAGTTTGTTGATGGAAAATAGTGGTACAAGTTCCAGCAGTGAAGCTGAAATCATTAACCATGTCGCTGCTTTTGCAGAAAATGAAGAGGAGGAGGAGGATGAAATGGACACAGAAGATCGTGACAGTGAAAATGCAGAAAAACCAACCATCATTAACTTTGACTGCAGCCTGCCCACTTCACATGCTGTATGTTTCACAACAGTAAAGCCAATCACAAATTACCAGACCTGCAATACTGACCACGTAACACTTTGTTCTATATGAATACAGGTAGTCTCCATTTTGTGATGGGGATCTGTTCAGACAAATCCATCAAATTTATCATAACTCGATGAGTTTAATATATACTGTATAGAATAGAATAGCCTACCTTAAACATGCTTAAACACTTACATTAACCTACAGTAGGGAAAAAAATAGCAAACAGTTTTTGAATAATGTCTTGAGAGTGAAAACCAATTATTGTTGCGACCATGGCTTTTCCTCATGTGTTGTGCTGTTTATGCTTTCTCAAATCATACGAAGTGGTTTTTATGGCCACACAAATGTTTAGCCCCAGTCCTGTAAGTTCTTATATTTATGTTTGTGTGGAAATACTTTCACTTTCACTATCATACAGTTTTGATGCGTGATTCTGCTTTACTGAGTATTCAAGTAAGCACAGTTCACCATTATAGTTCCTCGGTTTTAAAAAGCATTGAATATTTCTAAGCCCAGTTAGAGTAATTTCCAGTGTTGTTTCCTTTACTTGATTCAGGTTAAAAAAAAAATCTACCCCTCTGAAACTCTGTTACATCTTGTCCATGACAACTGGATATGTCTTCTGAAATGATTTGTTTGAGAAGTGAGAAGCTTCCCACTACATCAGTTAAGGTTGCTGACAGATGAACCATAATAATCACTCCAATAATAACCAATTATTACAGGTTCTCATGTATTTGCGTAGTGGAATCCAAATTAGACTTGTGCAGTAATATAAACATACAAAAATAATGGTCATCCCCTGCATAATAGTGAGATTCTATAATCTTATTAATTTTTTTCTTTTTATGGCCAGATTGTGTTTGTGTGTGAATGTGCTTGCTCAATTTGTATTTATTTTAAATTAGCATTTATTTTGAAAATCAATATACTTTGAAAACCAAATAATTTGTCACACCAAACTTTTAAAATGGCGTCAATTGTCTTAGGTACACTGGCATGCAGTTTTTGAAGGTATGCATATATGTTCTCTCTGGTTGCCTTGTTTCTGTCTCATCATTTAATGGGAACTGGTGCCTGCTATTTGTTATGCAGTAATGGGGTTGGCTTGTAATATTGTTTAAGGCTGATGGATCAAATTGCCTTGTAAGAGCAATGATGGTGCAGTAGTTAAGGCTCTGAACTACTTTATTGTTAGGTTGTATGTATAAATCCTAACTCCACAAAGCTGTTGTAGTTTTACCCAAGGCTGCTCTACACAAGGGCATCTTGTAAATGCTGTAAATGTGTTTTGTCTGTGTGTTAGTACCTGGGTTCAGACATGGAAGAATTCCATGGTCGCACACTTCACGATGAAGACAGTCTTCAGAGTCTGCCCATCCTCCCTCATGCTGCTCTTATTTTAATCCCGGGCCAGACACTGCCACTGCAGCTCTTTAGACCGCAAGAGGTCAGCATGTTTCGCAACCTGGTCAGCCACGACCGCACGTTTGCTGTACTTGCATACAGGTAACATTTCTAACATGGCATACAAAATTACATTTTATAAACAGAAATTATCCTGTTGATTCCACATTCAGAGAAATAGTAAAACTGAAAATAGTATAAAAGGTAACAATTGTTATGCTGGTTGTTAAAAAGGCTGCATGTACAGTAGCCTCTACAGCGAGTTGCAGTGCCGCAGGAGCGAAAGTTTGTGAACAATCTTTTTATATATTTCTGCAAAATTGTGATTTCAACAGATTTTCACAACTTTCCACAACATTTCTTCTGGACTAAGATCTGAACTTTGTCTTGCCAATTTCAGAATATTACTTTTGTTCTTCTTGAATCATTCTTCGGTCTAACAACTGATATGGGTCCTGCTGCATGACTGAAGTTTTCCTTTGGAATTTTCAGAATTCAGAAATTATTATTCTGTAAGTCATGGCAAACTGTTCTGGCCCAGATGCCTCAAAACCACCACCACCACCACCATGTGCTTGGTTCTGCGGCACAAATGTTAAACAGTACATATCTGTATAGTGCTTTTTAGTTTTTTTGTTGATGTGGAAGAACCTTGGAGGGCCAAATCTCCAAAAATCTCTCACCCTCCTTGGGTATGCTCTGTATGGCATGCCACTCCATCGCACGGCTGAGTTAATGGTGATCCTTCAAATGACCAATTATGTCTAATATTTTCTTTTCACTTTAGTCCAGATGCAGCTGGAGGGGAGCTAAAGGCAGAGTTTGGGACGACTGCAGAGATCTATGCCTTTCGTGAAGAGCAGGAGTATGGCATTGAGACAGTGAAAATCAAAGCTATTGGACGTCAGCGTTTCAAAGTGCACGATATTCGAACACAAGCTGATGGGTAAGAATTAAGACCACACAATGCTATATAGCTTTTTATATATAGATATATATATATGCTTGTATTCTTATTTAAGAATTTTTTTTTAAGGATTCGTCAGGCAAAGGTACAGATCTTGCCTGAGAGGATTCTGTTGGACCCACTGAGTGCTCTGCAGCATGTGTCCTGCTTATCTGCGTGCGTTCCTCACGTCAAACCAACACAAAGCCAAGTGCAGCGCAGCTGCACCTACAGACGGGTAATTGCCATTGTGAATAAAGACACTCAGATAAAGCAGGGATGGGAATTACACCAGGTCAGCTTGAATATAGTTCTTTAATTCTAGACCAGTAGGAAAGAAAAAGAAAAAGAGCAAATCAGTTGTTTTAAAAAATGGAAAAACTTAATAAACAGCTAAATTTCCAGTCTTTGGTGGATGAGGTTCTTCATTTCTGAAATGCTGCATGCTATTTGGTTTGCCTTTACTTATTAAGTGTAATTATTGTCTCTCACTCATTCTCGGTCTGCCTGTCTCTCACACTCTTTCTCCCTGTTCACACATCTCACCTTCTATCTCACTTGCTCTCAGAGGAAGCTGTATTCTGCTAGTATGACTCCATGGCCTCCCTGGGTGTATGCCCTGTACGATTCTGTGAGTGTCAGAAAAATGCATCTTTTTTCAAGCACATTTTATTTCTGTTTTATGATCATTGTACCTAGAACCTGAAAGTTTTATGTTCTTTTTGTTCGATCTTGTGCATCTGTGTGTGTTGTAGGACACACTAATGAGCAGAGTAAAGAAACAGCTCCATGAGTGGGATGAAAACCTAAAAGATGAATCATTGCCTACGAATGCTATAGGTATACACAAAATGTTATACTGCTGACAGATCAGTCAACCAGAACGTTAATACTACTGGCAGGAGAAGTGAAAAGTAGGTCAGTTCTAGGTCAGAGCCATCCCGTGAACACAAACAGACTAAAGTAAAAATATTCACATAAATTAGATTTTTTTTCTTATTTTATATACAGATATTTGCAGTGTGTGTGGTTTTTATTTTATTTACCATTGGCAAATTGGATTTAACAAACTCAATTCAGAGCAGACAAAGCCTTACACACCTCCTGTGATGTTTGGTGCCTCATTTTCCCATGTTTGGTACCATGGTTCTAGTATTCTGCTAGGAAACTTTGGGTCCTGGAATTCTGGTGGATGTAATTTTGACATGTACCATTTACCTGAACAATGTTGCAGACATTGTTACAATACTTCATGGCATGGCGTTCCCTGTTGGCATCTTATAGCAGAATTTGAGACAATACTCTATTGTAAAAGGCGCTATATAAATAAAACTGAATTGAATTGAATTAATACACTCTGCCACACTGCAAAGCATGTTCAGGGAAGGTTTAAGGAACAGGGTTTAAGGTGTTGACATGGCCTTCAAATTCCCTAGATCTTAGTCTGATCAAGCATCTATGTGAAGTGCTGGATAAACAAGTCTGATCCACAGAGGTCCTACCTTGGACTTAAGTGATCTGCAGCTAAAGTCTTTGTGCCAGTTAGCACATGGCTTTTGCAAGTGTCTTGTGGAGTCTGTGCCTGAATGGGTCAGACTCTTGTTGGCTTGTGTGGGACCAATACAAAATTAGGCTGGTGGTTCTAATGTTATGGCTGATCTGTGTGCCCTATAAACTATACATCCTGAATGCTATTTATGGTTTTTACATGTATGTGATAAAGTTCAGCTAAAATTCCAGTCTAAGTCTGAAAGAAGCAAGTAAGAGTGGAAATGGAAAAACTCCTTGAAATATGTAAATGTTTAAGGAACCAATACAGGGTCAATACCAATACATGTGAATACCAGTCCTTCCATGTCTGTCTCTGTCACCACAGATTTCTCATACAGAGTGGCTGCTTGTTTGCCAATTGATGATGCTCTTAGACTGCAACTGCTGAAGATTGGCAGTGCCATTCAGAGACTTCGCTGTGAACTTGACATCATGGACAGGGTGGGTATGCGTGGGAACAGGAGGGAAACAAGAGTTTACAAATGTATTCAGTATGCTTTATAGTGGTCCATAGAAAGAGTAACAGCTATTCTAAACTCTTCTGCATGAATTGCTTTTGTGGTCAATAAAGTGCCGTTGTGGTTGTGTTGGTCTGCTGTTGCAGTGCACTTCGCTATGCTGCAAACAGTGCCAGGACACAGAGATAACAACCAAGAACGAGATCTTCAGGTGAGACTGGCATATAATCCTTATGAAAAGCATAGATTTGTCCCTTGTGAAGAAAACAGGCTAGCATTTATCACAGAATAGTCATTGGCTCGGATATGCAGTCCAATACCTAAATTGAGTTATTGTTCATTACAAGAGAGGGTTTCATGGATGGTTATAAACAGTCATATAGAATATAATAACCACCCTTGTTTCTACACTCATCGTTATATGATTATATCAGCTCAGTTTACCAGATTGAATTAATTTGTAGTTCAATTACAGACTGCAGTCCAATCTGTTTAGTGTGTTGGTCCCCTTTACTCTTTTTGTCCCCTAATAATCCGTTCAGATAAGATTTATATTGTGCATGATTCTCAGCAATACAGTGACACTGCAGTGCTGAGAATTATTCACCACCCAAATAGGAACTGGGTAGGTAGAGAAAGAGATGGACTACAGATTGTAATTATGGAACTACAAAGTGCTGCTATATTGTAGCCAGAACTTATATAATGGACAGTGAGTGTAAAAATGTAGGGTGATTATAATTTTCTGTTATGACTGTATTTGTCTGAAATACCTGTTTATTAGTTAAATAAAAAAATTTATTAGCTAAGACAGAAAAGTGACCTTTAATGAGTCAGCATTTATTTTTTAATTTTTTATTTGTTTTATAATTTCAGTTATTGTTATGGTTTATGTTTGTTATTATGATAGGAACAAATAATGCATCTATTTCTAAGTTCATCTACTGCTAAGTTATGTTGTCTCTTGTCTCTCTAGTCTTTCTCTATATGGTCCGATGGCAGCTTATGTGAATCCTCATGGCTATGTTCATGAGACCCTGACAGTTTACAAGGCTAACAACCTCAGTCTGAGTGGAAGACCCTCTACACTCCATAGCTGGTTTCCGGGGTGAGCATTTCAGTGCGTCTCTCGAGTATTCAGTTTAGAAACTGTTGCGAGCAATATTAGATTAGAATGTGTTCCTGTTCTGTGTGCCTCATTCATTAAACGCAAACACACATTTTGTTTGTAAAACACTTTACGTAAATGGTAAATTCATAAAGCTGTTTGCAGAACAAAATGTAAGTGCAAACAAAATAAACACCTGGTCCTGAGCAACAAAACAAAATGTAATTAATTACCTTTCAACAAGCACTAGGTTTAATAATTCAGCCAGGAGTTGGACTTTTCAAGCTGGACATTTCTATAATGGTGCATCCCAAACACGAATGCACTGAACAGGTTAAACCTTACACATTTTATCTGACTGTGTTATTATTATGTCTATGCTTTGCAGTGTAGTTATATGCTAGCTAGGAATCGGTGAAAAGGATGCAAAACCGCTATGTGGTATAGGTTTCATAGAAACTTTTGGGGGGAAATATATGCACTGCTCACATCACCCAAACACATGGCATGAGTACTGTTTTATGTTAAATAAAACATAGGATATGCTACACAATTAATGAAAATGGTGTTTAATATGCCAACCGTTATGATGATTAGGAGGATATATGTACTATGAGTGTATATTAACTTTAAAGTATATTCGACCAGCAGTGTGTTATATTATTACAGATGTGCCAAGCAAGATGTGTACCAGTAAGAGCACAGCTCTCTGTCCACAGTACTGAACATGACTGTTTTAAACAAATCTAAAAAAATCTAACAGCCATTATAAAACATGTCACACTTAAAAAAATCATAAGGATTCTGTGAGCAGGATTTATATGGGGGATAGTAAAAATAATGAATAAAAAAACTGTGCCTAAGACTTACAGACTTTTGTCCATTTGTTGATCACTGTCCCCATCGGAAGTAATACCTGACAAATAAGTTTTACCAGTGATGCTGCATTCCCCTTAAGAAAGCACATTGCTTAGTGATTGCAGTCATTTAAAATTGTATATGTATTTCAGATATTTTAATTCATATAAATGTTCGTTTTTTGTTGTATTTTTTAGGTATGCATGGACCATCGCTAAGTGCCGAACTTGCGGTTCTCACATGGGCTGGAAATTCACGGCGGTGAAAAAAGATCTCAGTCCTCAGCGCTTTTGTGGTCTGACACGCTCTGCCCTCTTACCCACAATCCCTCAGAACGAGGAGGGTATGGAGGGGTCACGCCTGCTCTGTCTGTGAACTCTGCACAACTTGCTGCACCAACATTGATAACCTGCAGTCCTGCTCCATCGCACCTCAAGACATCATATCACACTGGAGAGGAAGACAGGACAAGAGTCAGGGAGAGCTGAGACTGAGAATGCCAGGAAAAGAAGAAAGTCTGAATCAGAAGTGATCTACAAATTGGAGAAGAGACGGGCCAGAGAGGGAGAACAACTAAAACAAATGGGCAAATTAGGGCTCAGAGAATCTTGTCACTTTAAATTCACTGCTTTAACAATCTGTTTTGACTCCCTTTTTTGTTTGGAACATATCCTACTGCACTATCAGAGATGTGCTCACGGTATGTGTTGATACACACAATGTTCCAGCAACATTTTTTCATTGTGTATATTGTCATGCTTGTGCATCAGTTTCAGTTCTTTGTTAGGTTTCTTTGTCTAGGCCTTGTGTATGTGAAGGGATTATTTGTTTTATGTGGGTTTATTAGCCAAAGCAAGAATAAGGTATGTAAAATAAGATTGCTATTTGTATGGTACATGGTGCCAGTGTACTGTATCTGCAGATATTGAACTGGACAGACTGGTGACAGCAAACAGCATAATATGATGTTAATGGTTAGCAGGAGGGTCTTTAACAGGAGCATGGTTCTACTTACTGTATTATTCCAATGTTTTCGAATGCTTTGAAAGGCCCATTATGTATTTTGTCAATGACACTAACTATTTTGGATGAAAAGATTTTATGAGATGTGTAAATACAGAGATCTATATATAGGAAACATCAGTTATCAGAGTTGGGTTTCTTTAAAATTAAGTACAGAAACATTACTTACATACTTCAAGCCTCCAGAAGTGCTTATCAATATTTAGTCATATCCAGAACCTCTTTGTTCATGCTACTCAGTACTAGTAGATAATAAAATGTGGAGCAAATACTTGTATTGTGTATTTAATCCTCTTTACCTTTTAACCGTGATTTTTTTTTTTTCTGTGGACAGGATCATAGGCGCTTGCTGCTCAGGATGGGATGCTAGTAACAGTTAAAACTGTTGACATTAGCATATTTCATGTTGATTTTGTCATCCGACACTTGAATAGTTCATTTGTGGTTGTTTCACAGCACTAAAACAAAGCACAAATATATCTGACTTCAAAAATCTTATCATAGATATTTTGAGTTTAGGACAAGGACAAACTTTGGGCAGGACATGCTAAAAGTCTGAGACGGTGAACTAAAGGTCGGAGAAATAAGTCTTATCTTTGGAATCCAGTGGTGTGGCGAGAGCTTCAAAGCCATGACTGCTACTTCTTCATGGTAATGCAGGCATAAACACAAACACAGGCATAAACGCACAGACTAAAGCTTCCATCCAGTACCCAAATCTCCCTCAGCTATAAGAATAGTTGCTGTCCCTGTGTCTGTATTTGGGGGAAAATTCAAATGACAATTAATTTTGTCATTCCAATTTTTTTGAAAAACTCCAGCAATAAAGATTGTGGCCTTCAAAGTTGATCCCAGAATGTGCCAGATCTTAATCTGCTAATTTTTTGTTTTTCAAATGTAGACCAGTGTAATATTTATAAAAGTTCAGCGTTTTACAGCAAAGCCATTTATTATTGTAATTATAAACTTTCAGAAATAAGAAAGATACATAATGCATTTAATTAATTTATTGTCTTCTGCTTAATCCACACAGGGTCGCGGGCCAGCCGGTGCCCACCCGGCAACTCTGGGTGATAGGGCATCAATC
>JAUZSV010205963.1:0-12705 GCA_034780495.1 Parotocinclus cesarpintoi
ACTGTAAGTACCACAGACTACGTATAGTTACAGTGGCTAAAATAATGGTAAAGTAAACATGTAAAGACATTTCATTCAAACTCTTCATTAATTCATCATCGAATTCCAACGAACATTCCAGCTTGTAAAGGACGGAATGTTAAAATTCTTGCTTTTCTACTCATTCGCAGCATTTCAAGGTCAAGCAAAAATGTCAGAAGGCCTTAACAGCTTTCTGCTGACTCGAGTGATTTCCAATGTGTAATAAGCACTAAATCAATAACAGCAATGTGCATTCCTCACGTTTAGGCATTGCTGGGATTCTCTGGCGGGGTGCATCGTGCAGAGAGTGAGGATTGGCCTCGTACTTAAAATAAATGCCATTCTTTGAATAGTTTCTGTTTTGTGTAATGCATTAGTTAAAGATGTTTTGAATAGACGTAGGTAAAAGTTCAGTAAAAACGAGATTTAGTTTATAAAAGAAAGTAACTCCACTTTAGTGACTGCACTGGTCTCAGTCGCTTTCATCACTGTGACATTATTTAGATGTTTGATAGCATGTTGAGTGAGCTACAGGTTGGACGAATGTGTATCTGATTGTCAGCTCTTCACGTGGATGTTTTCTTTATTTTGTAATCCTGTGCTCGCAACAGTTAAACCCTACCACACAAGCACGGTTGTTCAACTGTTTCGATACGTAGAGTTATATGATATGTGCATCGTTTGTGTGGCTTTTCACACGGCCAATTCACAGCTCCAGAGATCCCTAATTCGATCCCGACCTCAGACTCAGCCTGTGTGGAGTTTGGTTGCTCTAAATTTGCCCAGGTATAATGGGTCTGATTTGTATCGATGTATCCTTGCCCCTGTCATGAACAGCCATTGATGCTGAGTCGACGTTGAATAAATGAATTACGTAAAAAAACCTTTCACTATATTAATATAGTTAATAATTTTGGTACATTGTCTATTTATGTTTCAGTAATGATAATATAAACACACACACGCACACACACACATTTCTGCTTAAAATCCTGCTTTTGATTGCAGAACAACATCCAGTCTTATTTTAGAGAGATTTTAATTTCCTATTCTAATTAATTATAATTTAAAAACAATAAGAAGCAAGAAGGTCCCATGTCCTTTCTGTGTGGAGTCTGCATGTCCTCCCCGTGTCTGCGTGGGTTTACTTCGGGTACTCTGGTTTCCTCCCACAGTCCAAATACATGCGTGTTAAGTTAATTGGTGTCTCCAAAAGTGTCCCTTAGATGTGACTGTGTGTGTGTGCCCTACGATGGATTGGCGTCCCGTCTAGGGTGTTCCTGCCCTTCTGCCCAGAGTTGCCGGATGGCATCGGCTGGCCCACGACCCCGTGTGCATTGAGCGGAAGATAATAGATGGATGGTTGTTACAGTAAATGGCTTCAATCATTCGATATTATTAACTATAAAATATAAGGATAAAACCACCTTTGTGTGCCAGCAGCACAGGGCGTAAAGCAGGAACAACCCTATCCATCGTAGGGAACATCACACAGTCATACATACAGGGCAATTTGGAGACACTAGTTAACCTAAACGCATGTCTTTGGAATAATACGACAGAATTTACTCACTGACATGAGATTTTTCCATATTTGTAGTAATAGCTTTAAACTAGACAATAATGTAAATGGACATGTAGGTCTTTTTAACAGGGATCGCTCCAGTCCTCTAATGTTATCTCATCGTGAATAACTCGTGTTGATTTTTGTACGTTTTTTGCAATCATTCATGAATGTGTCATGATACTGTAGTTCCAGGAACTACGAACTTTAACATCAGCTGCACCACCCTCATTGTTCCTTCCCACCCTGAAGCAATGATGATTTGATGGAGGAGCAGTGCCCTTTTACGAACCCAGAGCAAGAGCCACCACTATTCTGTTTCTGATTTGATTTCAATCCTTAAGGATATATTTTCTATGGAGACAGTGCTGAAGCGCTGACTCGCATTCAGGAAAAAATGGCATGTATTGTAGGTATCGGGTAGCTTTAAAGTGGTTGAGCTACACTGGTTGTGTATTATCTCTTAGCTCAGCTAATTACATGCCCAACGTTTGCTAACAGTCATTATGTTTACGGGTGTCTCTTTTATGTGAGACATCATGTTACTACAATGTTTGATATATTTCCCCATAAATGTCAGTTTAAACACTCTAAAAAGGGTTGTGTAGTTCAGACTAAATCAACATCTGTAAGTTCTATCTGTTTGGCCTGGAGACAAGTGGAACTGCCCAAAATATGGACTTGCATGAAAGAGAAAGAGATAAAGAAAAGAGCTGAGACTTAAACTGCTTGTGCGACCGGTTGTTGGCTCCGTTGCAAACAGACCTCACCTGTCATTTGCTTATTGAACAGGCATGTGGTTGATAAATCCCAGAGTGATTCGATGTTTTTAGATACTCATATCATTGCATATTGCTTTACATCCTCCCTTGACTTTCTCTATCCTTTTTTTAACAGCTGTCCTTCTGAATTTTTCTTGTTACTCATTACTGGTCTTGCTTCCAAAGATTTACTCCTAAATGTTAGGTTTTGAAAGCTAAACAAGACCTGATCTGTTGCAATGGATGACACGATACTTCTCTTGCCATTTTTGCTGGTCGAGCATTAGTGGTTGATTTAGATCAAGAACGCAGGTGCAGCACTTTGTGGCTAATAACAAGGATCTGTAATGGTGTGGCTCTGGTTCATATTCCATTGGATGTGGTTTCGTGAATTGGGGGAGCTGGGTAGAAAAACCTGAGCATCCTGAATAAAACAATGCACCAAAGGAGGCAGTCAAAATTGTACTACTTAGATCAAATATCCTTAATTAAAAGTGTTTTATTTATTTTACTCAAGTAGAAGTACATGACACTTAATATACATCTGAAATATAAGGTAGGATCGGAGAAAAAATATTCACCTATGAAACTGGATGTCATTTATTAAGGGAACGAGGTACAGATGTGTTACACTGATGGTGCATAATGGCTTTTACAAATCACACAAACGGCATTGTATTCTTCAGCTAACCGCAGCAAAAACATGTTTAGATAAGCCAAAATAGACAAAATAGCTGGCTGTTTTTAATAAATGCTGCTTAATTGCTCATATTTAGACAATGCTTTATAATCCAGTATATTATTATATTTAAGCCAGACAATGGTTATCATTGTAGTCGAACAAACTGCAGCATCACCATTTTTAGAGCAGCTCTTCTTTACTGCGTTATTTAATTTGCAATACGTATGCAAAGCTTTTTATATAGTTTTTCTTTATTATTTTTATGCACAAACACCTGATGCTTATGGCTGGCGGACATTCTGGAGCCTATCCCTGGACGAAGCTTTGGGTTGTTCAAGTGTTACAGAACAGCTAACCATTAGCCCTGAGCCACAATATTTGCATTTTCTGTATTGTACATGTACTACTAGAATACAATTTTCTCATCAGAAAGTAGTAAAATGATTTTCTCTTATTAACTGGAATGTATTATTAATATGACATAGTTTCAATCAGAAAGCAAATTTCCATTTGCAAAGAACTATTTGTGCATTCAAAAACAAAGTGCAAAGTGTTTTCTGGGTCAGGTATTTAAAGCACTGACTTTAACAGTTCACCGTGCCTATTTAATAATAAGTTAATTTGGTCTAAAGTGGTTGATTCATTATTCATTTTTTAAAATCCAATTGCATGCCACAACATTCCTGTATAAAAAATGTGCCTTGTTATTATATGACTAGGGTCATGACTATAGCTGTCAAGCCTGCAAACACTTGACTAGACGACCTGTGTAAATGCAGAACAACATGGCTTATTAAAATGATTACTACGCTATAAAACTTTGTACTTTCTCAAAACGCAGTGACTGCATGGCTGATGGTTGCACACAGTGTGAACAGGTCTTATTTAATTATGTTGTTGTGGTGTGTAGTATTAATACACTTTTATTGCAGTCCATTTTAAAACTGTTTTAAACTCCCAGCTCTTTTTATCCTGAACTCACCGTGACCTGTTTGTGAAAGCCCGAGCCTGTGCGTACTTTATCTGAATTGGTCTGCATTTTGAGTCATTGAGACATTTATGAGTCAGACCGGTTGTTGACACTGCTAAATGTCTTGGATGATGATTTGGTTGCTAATATCTTTTGTGATGTAGCTCAAAAATCCTATTAACCTTATGGGTGATGAAAGTGTGAAATTCAATAAAGGCAGGCGAGCTGAATTCAAATGATAGCGTTTTACTTCCATTTTTAAGCATTAGCGCCTGAGTAGTGGCATCATGCCTTGCCTCAGTCGTTGTTTCTTAGGTGCTAGCAGACAGCAGTCTGGGGCTTTGACCTCTGTGCTGGTCCCCTTTTTGTTCAACCTTCTGTTAAAAGCTTTTTTTATAACTTGGCACTGGCATAGGCGAACGAGTGAGCAGCATAGGGCCAGACGTTGAGATTTGGCTGCCAAATCCACTAATTTTAATTCAAGCAAGTGAGTCAAGTGTCCCCTTAGGCTTGCTAGACTTGTACCTGCTATGAAAGTGACATTTTTCCCTACAATATCTACCAATCTGGTCTGCATCATCTCCAGAAACATATATACAAACGGCAAAGGGAAGCTGAACACTCTCGGAAGGAGAGCAGAGCTTTACTAATCTGTAGTGCTAGCAAACAGCCAAAAGAATGAACCCACCTGGTCTGGTCGTCATTAATGCCCAGACCCAGGGTTTCCCTGAACATTACCCAGATAATCACATTCCCTCCACCTACCTCTCACAGTACGTGTATCTCACAGTATCACTTCCCCAGTTCAATAATCCCCAGGAAATAATCAGACCAGTTCAGACATGCTCATGCCCATTGTAAGAAACTCTGGCTCTGGCTGGTCTGTGACTAGGCAGAAATTTACTCAAGATGTGACATGTTCCTCAAGTAATTAGCATTAAACATTGTATTATAACAATTTCATTTGTATAACAATTCATACCAGACAGGATAGGATTTGTTGCTCTTGAGCATTAATGATCTTTGGGCACCCTATCAGTTATTTGTGGTTTGTTCCTCCTTGTACCACTCATGACCTGAAGCACCTATGCCTTGCTATTTAGAAGATATCTCAACCCAGTCATTTAATCATAACACTTGTCCCTTGTTAGAATAATTCAGGTTTTGACTAGTCAGCATTTCTACTATATCCAATATATCAACTACATAAACCATCTGTTCACTTACTGTATAATATATCCAGAGATTAATGTGCACTGACTCTCTGTTTCATGTGGCTGGTCTGCCATGTTGTTTGTAATACCGTTCTGTCAAACTAAAGTATCATGTACAGTATACCATTCTTTTAAGTGCTACAGATTTCACCTAGACAGGGACTAGAAATTACAAATTGGTTAACATTTGTATAACAGTTCTACTTTTGTTTTAGCAGTATCTGGCTATTATTTATTTTACAGTAATATACAGAGATTATGTGACTATTGTTGTGTCCAGTAAAAGTCCATTTCTTCTAACAAAATATTTCACAGAATATAATGCAGTTGTTAAACGAGGCATATCTGTTAAAATCGATCAAACAAATTTTCTTATTACGATCGATAAGTTTGCGTTTACTATCGATTTATTTTCCTGTCTGACTTTTGAGACTGCTCTCTTCGACTTTTGAAATCATTTTCCGTTCCCATTTGCCATACTCATCGTATGACATCTCTGAAACAGTTTGTTGTTTTATGTTGCTGTGAAATATCGCCATATTAACGTGCTAAATATCAGCTCTCTTATATAGCTAATGAATGCTGCTACTTAAATCCAGTAGAACTCCCCTGGTCAGCTGTTTCATTATTTCAAATCAATATAGTTTCTAACGTGGTGTTTTTTGTTATTTTGTCTTTTTTGTTTCTAGCTGACTATAAGTTAGGGTTAATATAAGGACCTCGAGATGGTAAAGCGCTCCTTTTGGGTCACTTTTGCGTATAAGGCGGGGTTTTTTTTTTTATAGCTAAATGCTTGAGTCTGTTGTTATTAAGACCTCATGAACACCTCATTGCAGTGACATTTCCATTTGACTTTTGAGCAAAGTTCCTGTGCGTAATAGGATTATTATCATGTCCTCATGAAACAGAAAGCCACATGACTATGCTGGCAGGTAATTAGGGTTCGAGTACACGGAGTCTGACAGCTATTAAACTAAAATCCCTGTAGGATCCCTTCGTTTTCCTGCCTCAATGTTGGAAAGCATTCACGAACATATGCTGTCTGGCACTGTGTTTACAGCAGACGTGCCGGGGAATGTATATGAAGCTGCACCATGTGACTGCAGCATGTGCACCACTGAAAGCAGTCCCCCAACCACGTTACAGTTGATAGGAAGCCATATTGAGATGAAACCACACCACACATGCCCGAATTGGGACGGTATAAATTGCAGGCAGATGTTATTCCTTCCTGACAGTAAAAAACATATCAGAACGTTGGTACTGAACAATATGTAGAGCAATCGTACTTAGTGAAAGAGTTGCACGTCTTGTAACGATGCGACCAAAAGACAGAAAAGGATCGGCATGGAAATATGATTCATTGTCTGGGAAAAGGTGGATCTCTAGACAGACTGTGTAGCTAACACACACACGCTCTCTAAGCAGACAAGGAGTGGGAAGCCCGTGCCAGCGTCCGGATTAAAAAAGCCATGTAAACAAGCAAATAAATACAGGGATTATGACAGAAAAACAAGCAGATGAGCAGGCAGATGGACAGAGAGAGACGCAGGGACGAGACAAAACAGTTAATTGTGGCTGATTACTGTGGCAGACAACGCACTTGCTTGCTTGATGAACTTTCCGCACTGGCATTATGGGAGCGCAAAAATATATTTTTTTGCCTCGCCGAACAAAGAGAGAGGTGGATGAGAAAGAGAGGCATGAGACAGCACTGCGTGCCTGCCAGGTTTTTTTTTTTTTACGGGACGACAATAAGCACCCTCGCTCAGTTTTAAAACTCTTCTTCAGTCTCGGCCATTTTGATGAAGCCGACTAAGAGCGCACTCTCTCACTCTCTTTCGGTGTCTTTGTCTTTCACCATGTCTCTCACTCGCTCTCTACGTGGCTTGGATTGGTTGCAGGCTGTAAGGAAGGAGGGAGCAGTGGTGGAGAAAGACAGTGCAGCTCACCAGAGAGTGAGACATGGCACATTTTGCTAAAAAGGAACCCGGTGTGAAAGCAGTCCTTTTCTAGTTTGCAGTGTGGCATTTTACTCTGTTCCTTTTTTTCTCCTTAAAATTAAAATCCAGTACTAAGCTTCGGCTGTTTTGCAACACCCTCTCTCGGTCTTCATCTCCCACTCTCCTCTTGCAGCCTGTCACAAAGTTTGCTCCGTATCTGTCAGCTCTCGCTTTATTTTTGCTTTTAAGTTTTATTCATGCGGGTCAAAGACAAAGAATACCGTGCACATTTTGGCAACGTAGAAGGGGATCAGAACCGCAGCCAAGGAGCCTGCTGTGATCCAAAAAACTTGAGCACAGCGAAGCGTCAAAAAAAAAAAAAAAAAAAACCCACACCACCCTTTCCTTTGCTTGGTCACAAATTCCACTTTCTCTGTAGCCTGGGCAGTGCAGAAACTCCTCCTCGACCACATCTCACCGCATTCGACCTTTCCGCCTTCTCCCTCTCTTCCTCTTCTACGGAACCTTTTTTCAGAAGCCGCGTCCAGGCTTTTTTCACCGCTGCTGGTAAATGTGGATGGGAGCTGCCGCCAGAAGGGCCACGAAAGGGATACTTGGGCTTTTTCAGGCTTTTTTTTTGGCCAATTCCTTGGCCATACAACAGTGTTGATCTAGCGCCGGGACTTTGGGCTGCTGTCTGTTACCGTAGGTTGCTCTGTACTCTCCCTCTTCAGGTCTGGACCTGTCTGTATGAAATAATTTGATTTTGTAACTAAATCCGGTATACTGTGCCCTAATTTGCCATATCCCTTTTCTCATTTCAGATTTGTAAAAACGTTTTTGGCAAAAGAGTCGGCCTAGTCTGCGTTCCGAGCCTGTCTCTGTATTACGGCCACCAGAAGACTGACGCTCCTGTCCGGACCACGCACCGGTCAGCGCCACGCACTTCGCCTCATGCCACCTTCTTTTGACGGTATGCTCCTTTTTTCTCTGCCTTTTTCTCCCTCTCGTTTTGTTCTTCATAGCGCTTTTTTTGGGTCTCTCCACCATTTCTGATTTGTTCTGGAATCTTCGTCTATCGGCCCGAATGTTGCAATCGCTCACAAGAACAGAATAAAAACAAAGACTTTGTTTAAACGCTGCATCCAGGAGTGATTAGTTAACGGTTTTGATGTCCAGGTAGATCGTTTGGAACTGTTCAGAACAACAAAAGTATATGCTATAAGTCTAGGCCCGTAGAAAACGGACTCCTCTGAAGTTTCGGTACTTTCCTCAATAATAACTCCTTATGCGTTTGTACTTTTTAGCATGTAATATAACCTAGTTTAACATGCTTTTTTATTTACCAATCATTCTACGTTTCGCACATAAACTACACCCCGATTCACAAAAACGCTTTCGAACGCTGCGCTCTATGTCTGACATATATGCTTAAAATGTGATGTAATGTGATCTGAATTTCCAAAACCAAACGGCAACGCACCGCTCCTCACCGCACTCCGTTCTGCAGTGCAGACTTTACAGTGCACAATGCAAGTGATAACATTCATGCCAAACGATCGTACCCTGAAAAAAACTTTCCCAATTCAAAATAACAGAAATCAAACCACACAATTAGACTTATGAGTTTAAACAAAAATACCTGCATTATTACGGCAGCATTGTTCCCATATCAGAAACTCCATCCTCACCGCACTATTTTCTCGGTTAGCAGCTTTGCTAACATGTGGCCATGACTTTCATAGTGACCTTCAGACTATGCTATTCCTGGCACGACAAGGCAAAAATGTTTGGAAACAATGTCCAGGAGAGCCCTCAACAAAGATTTTAGACATTTTCACCGAGTTTGCCTGCCTTTTTATTTACTGGAGCAAACCAATTCCCTTTCTATTTAACTTCCTTCAAATTGCAAATGTTTAGGCAACAGTTTAGCCTGATCTCACGGTGTTAGAAACTCAATGTGTTTTGTGACTTAACCTTTCTTATTTATGCATATTCTTTTAGCTAAAAAGGCTATCCCTACTATTGTAGCATGGTTTAGATTATTATATCCTTTCCCACATGCAATCCTGCAGTCAAACAAGGTCTTTATTTTTACTTCACTTAGTTTTTAAGTCATATATAATATTTCTTTTTTATCAGACAGTCTCTTTATTGAATGGCTACGTTTTTTTTCCTAATTTGGCTGGTCTCCTTGCTGGTATTCTTCTGTAACTTAGCATTCAGGTAGTCTAAGCACAACATAACCACACCCAAATGCGGCAGATCTGTTAGCCGGTTAACCTTTGCGTAAATGCCGTTCTTTTTAACGGAAGACTATCCAGTAAAGACAAGAAGAAAGATTCACCCAATACTTCTCAGAGGGACAATGCCCGCCGCCACAAACCCGTAGATCCGAACTTGTGATGACTCTGGGCACAAGCTCGTGTCTACAGGTATGTGTCTGCGAGGTCACTGTGACATGCTTCTGCCCACTGCAACAACAGCCATGTTCTGGAAATTTCCATAAGAGGTCACTCAACAGTGGTACATTATTAAAACAAAAGAAAGAATTTGTGAGGTCACCAAATGGTTCATTGATATAAATGATGTCTCAGATAACCAATGTTATTTTATTACTAATCATATGATACGTGATGGACTGATGCATTCATGTCCATTCTGTCAGATCATCCAAATGTGCATTGTTTTCATTCCTGTGTGGTCACTTAATGGTGCATATATTTTAGTTCTGTGAGATTTCACCATGGTTTGGTAAACATGCTGAACCATTTCCCAATGGCGCTTGGATATGCATTTTTGTAGAAATAAGTTGGCGAGATATGAACTTTATATAAGGTTGCCTAATGTTTAATTGATATGCACTCACTGGTTACTTTATTAGATACACCTGTTCAGCTGCTTGTTAACACAAATATCTGATCTGCCCATCCCCTGGTGCCAGCTCAATGCTTTTAGCCATTTTGACATAATTAAGATGAACTGCTGAAGTTTAAAAATCAGAATGGGTAAGAAAGTTGATTTAAGTGACTTGATTTTTGGTGCTAGACAGGTTGTTCTGGGTATTCCAAAAACTACTGATATGATGGGATTTTCACAGAAAGATCAAGAGAGAACAGAGAAAAAAAGCACTTTTGTCTAAGTAAAAATCCCTCACCGATGCCAGAGGTCAGATTAGAATGGCCTGATAGAAAGGCAACAGTATCTCAAATAGCCACTTGTTACAATCGAGGTATGCATGGGAGCATCTGAACACAAAACACGTTGAACTTTGAAGAACATTTACTGAAGCAGCAGAAGACCACACCCAGTGCCACTCCTGCCAGCCAATAACAGCCAACTGAGACTATTATTTATATGGGAACAGAAGAAAAAAATGTTGCCTGGTCTCATAGGTCTCGATTTTTGCTACGACATTCAGAAAGTAGGGTTAGAACTAAACAAATTAAAAGCATGGATCAGGCTGCTGTTGGTGTAATGGTGTGGGAGGTATTTTCTTGGTATCTTACACTTTGGGCGTCTTATTAATTAAGCAGAGTTTAAACACATCCTTCCTGCGTATTGTTGCTGCTCATGTCCATCCCTTTATGACCACAGCTGATGGCTACTTCTAATAAAGAGGCCAGCGAGTGTATATCCTACATGATTTCGCCCAGTGTTCTATTGCCATTTATTTTAAAGTCATATCCCCGATTGTGTACTGATTAAAATGATATTTAAAACACATTTACACATTTATATATTTGACAGTGATACCTGATTGTTTGTATCTAGAATCCAAACAAACAACTGAGACAAAAATAATATACTTGGCCATTTATTTATTGATGGAAACAATCCAATGTTTCGAAAGTTTGTGAACCTCTAGGTAAAGTAGACAATTTTGCAATTGGATCAAGTGTTTTTAATCAGGGACTGGATGATCAGATGTGAGTGGATACATTTGTCTTTAGTTGTATCTAACACATTGTGGGAGTGTATCATTGCAAGAACAAACTAAATTGTTGCTCGTCAGGTGACAAAAACATCTCTAAAGAGTTTTGGACTCCAACATTCAGAATACATTTTATGCAGAAACAGAGATAATTTTGAAGGTTTCAAAAACTTTCAAGCACTATATATAGGATCTCACAGTGGTATACAGACATAAATGTTTGGACACTGAACATATGTGGGGGATTTATTGAATAAAAATGATGTACAGGTTCTCTAATGGTGCACTGCTCAATTTTGTAAAATACCCAGTGATCACCCAGTAGTGGAATAGTAACGACTGTGTATTTGAACATTTAATTGCAGAATAACTTCTAGATTAGGTCAGGGAATGCTAGATTTGAAACCATTTAATATGTGAGCAGTAGATTAAAGCATTTTAGTCAACCATTGTTGATTACAGGAGTAGAATTAAACCCAGTAGTGCTTTAATGTATAATTCGACATCATCTAAATGCTGATTGATATTTGCGGTAATAAAACTGTGACACTGTCCTAAATAGGAATTCTATGAAATCACCAAATGGTTCATTTGATATAACTTTGTAATGCTGTCCAGCATTACTTTACATTTACTGAGAACAATTTCCTATGATGGTATTACAAAATCTTCATAGTAGCATTAATTAAATGCCTTAAGAGCTCTCACACCATCTCGGTTTAGCTTTTTGCACATGATGCTGTGGTCTCGGGGTGAGGTAGTAGGTTGTATAGTTTAAATAATACCGTCGAAGATAACTGTACAGCCTCCTAGCTTTCCCCGAGCAGACACTCTTCATTCTGGATTCTGGAACATTTGTAGAGTGTAAGACTGTGTGTGTTCAGAGAAGCCACTAGAATTTTTTTTGTCTTGTTTAGTACTGGGTATGTTTTTTTTTTAATCCTAAAAAAGTAGGATAATCACAATTCATAAGTACGACACACACAAAATGTGAACATAGCCACAGATGTGTAATTAATCTACATTTACAGAGATGTATATCTACATCAGTTAATCTATGTCTTAATGGAGATTAAATAAGGACAACAGAGTATTAAGATGGGCTGTCTTTTATTTATACTGAAAGATAGAACTTTTAATGGTGTAAACGCTTTCAGACTATTCCTAAAGAGTTGCAGTGTAACTGTAAAACAACATGCGAAATCAAATGTGAAATATAAACAAACTGTTAGTATGGGTTATTACGTAAAACTATTTTGCTTTGTCGCTTCCTTATTGTGTATGTATATTGTGTTTTAAATCCAAGCATTTGCATACTTCATGTTACAAAAATACAAATAAATTGGAACTCAAGTGGAAAAGTTGGTGTGTTCATTTAAAAACCTTTTATGCTTTGCCTTATGTTTCAAGCATTGTGAGTTTTTGCTGTGTCACTGAGTGAAGCTTAACGTCAATGAAAATGACTGTAAATATGTTCTTTCCTTTTTGTTTCTATCCTCTTGGTGATCAAACTTAATGCAGCCTTTGCAAGATATAAATGAAAATACAACGTGCAACATATACATTGTAATGCATACATTTAAAAAGAGCACACAGAAATGAGTGTATATATATAA
>JAUZSV010206074.1:0-12703 GCA_034780495.1 Parotocinclus cesarpintoi
TAGGCTGATGGGCAGGTATGCGTGTATGTGTGTGTGTCTGTCTTCTGTGGTGAGTGCAATAAAAAGTCCAAGAACGAAAGTAAGAAACATAGACCTGTAGCAGGAATGGACAACCAAACACCTCGGGCTATGTCACTGAAGCAAGAGGTAAACGAGTAAATAGTGCAGAATTTAAATTTGAAAGAGCTCTCTGAATGTAGATATGTTCAGCCACATACCGAGTATGAATACTGATTTATGATGTGAACGATTTTAGATAGTTTCTGGAAGAACTGAATTCCCTCAGGTGCCTGCTCAAAGATGTACCAAACCTGGGGGATTAAAAACCATATGCTAATTTATGAAAGGTTATTTTTGTAGACTCTCACCACAGTGTTGCTCAGCAGCTCTAAAGCACAAGATGATTATCCAAGCAATTTAATACTGGTATTTCACTTTGGATTACAACGAAGAAATGATGTGCCAGAACAGTAGAGATTTTGAACGATATGGTTTCTCAGTTGGTGACCCATGGGTCAAAGTGCAGAAGTGAATTGAGAAGCAGAGGGGGAGTAAAGGGATGTGTATGTGCGAGAGGGTGCCAGGACAGGGAGATATGAGGCTTGACAGAAAGATCAGACAGACGAGAAGAAGATAGATGACTTGACACATACTTCTAAGCAGTGGACTAAGAAAGAAGGATGCCAGGAGGCTTGTGCCAGGACCAAAGAAAGTATAGACTGAGAGACAGAAGACCAGTAATGCCAGTGCCAGATTGCATAACAACGTGTCTGAAAGCAAAGCCAACATAAACCACACCGACTACAGGTAGACATTCGGATTTGTTTACCAATTATAGAAGTCGATTGACGTTGGGGTGTTAATTAAGGCAGAGAGTTGCTGATGGTTCCTCCTTTGTGTATTCTGTACACTGCTTCACCCGGTTCAGAGCTGATGTGCGCATCTGGAAGAGTTGTCTGCACCGTAGGCATGATGGACAGTGAAAACTCCTCTCAGGGGACCTCAGCCGTGTGGCCAAGACGGCTACTCGAAGTCAGACTCCAGCTATGGGAGGCTAAAGACTCTCAAGGGTGCAGCTACTCTGCGACAGCTAGATGTCTGCCAAAGACTGCAAATCCATTGCCTTAAGTAAATCTTCCTGGTATTTCATCTCCTTCAACTGACCTTTGGCCATCATACCCCCTGGCTTTTCACCAGATAGCCAATGCGTCATGAGGCTGACTTTAATGTGTTGGTCCAACTTTCACGCTGGTCAAATTGTAAATAGCACTGATAGACAAGAGTGTAAAAGTCACAAGCATACATAAGTTCAAAATAAATGGAGCTGTGAGGAATTGTAATAGCATACAGCTGAGATTCGCTTCTCATTTGGATTCAGTCTGACTCTGACTCGTTTTCCCATGTGAAAAAGTGCTTACTATTAAGATGTGATGGAAAGAGCTGTTCATTTGGTGGCCAAACATTAGTGCTGAATTCATATTTCCCCTTTCAGTAGTTAATAGTATCAATGCAATATTATTTCTGACTAATCTGATCTGTATTGCTCACTCAGTGTATTATTTGACACTAAAATGCTCACTGCTCATTTATTCTCTGAATTGCATCACCTGCTGCAGCTGAAGTTAATTAATAAACACATACACTGCTCACAAAAATTATCTAAATATACAAAATATTATACAAAAATAATAAAAGATCTCCTCATTTTTGTGCTCTAATGCTATTAAGCTGGGATTAGGTAATTAAATGGTCAATTAATCACAAAGTATCTAAACTCAGCCCATGTCAACAATTAAACATGTTCTGTGTAGTCAGATCTTTTTTCTGAGGATGATTTTTCTTACATACGGCAATGCCCGCGCAGTTTCGTAACTGCCATTTGTATCTGGAGATGAAAGACGTAAAAATATGAATAGATTTGTTCAGCAGCTCTGAAAGCGCAAGCATTAATGGTGGCATCTTTATAGTTTCTGTGCTGTTAGAATAATAAGCCATTTCTCCTTAATGCTAATGTGGATTTGATTCATATTATATTCATGGGCTTGTATGTCATCTCTGGCTTCAGTGCATCATTTTTCCATCTTTAAAATTAAGCGATGGTTTTCCTATAATCCATGGTCTCATGGCTCTGCCAAGGATTGCCAAAGCTCTTTTTAAGCATCCACTGTGTGTAATAGACTAGTACTTGTGATGTAATTTTATCTCTTTCATTAAACTATTCTGTTTTTTTTTTGTTCACGGTCATATACTCTCTTAATAGATCACCAAAAGGTCAAGCTTTCTCACACTCTAGGGTAATAAATGCCATCGCCTGTCTGATAATAACTGTAATAAATGTCTTCTTGAACAGTGACACACAGTGATATGGTTTGGTTTAATGAGTGGCTGTGGAAAATTGGTATTCTGTAAAAACCAAATACGTTCGACTAGAGTCATAGTCATAAATAAAGAACTGATAGTGATCTAGGAGCATTCCTTTTGAGACGGATGATTATTATTTAGTAGAATTAATGATTCTCGTTGTAGTCAATTACTGTGTAGTTACAATAGCCACAAAATTTTTTTTGGGGAAAAAAAATAAAATACCATGGCAAGTACATCATATTTCTATGAGCAAGTAAAACCATTGCTTGTCTCATTTTTAATCTTGCATCCCCATGGGAATCTGCAGAACTATCCAATAAATGCTCTATTTTCAATCCGTTGGCTTGTCCTATCCCGTCTCTACTACGCACATGGTCCCTTAGGTAAGTTTAAGAGCTACTTTTCCATTGTATCTGCTCTAAGAGGCCTGTACATCACACGGAATGAATGCTGTCAGTTTTATTACCACTGGAGCAGAGCAGCAATGGATAAAAACAAGACTTCATATACCCCCACATCTCTTTGGTGTTACAAAATAGCCTCGCTTGATCAGTGTTATCCTAACCCCCTCCCAGCCTTGTCTTCTCTTTCTCCCTCCATCTTCTCTCGCCTCGTGTGGTGTCTGCCTTTTGCTCCTTCTTGTGTGTAATGCAGCTGTGCCCCCCCTCCCTCTCCCTCCATGCCTCCGTCCTTCCCCTTCGTTTAATGGTGCCCCTGTAATGAAAGGCGCTGGCAGAACAAGCCCCCAGCAGGCCCGAGGGTCTTTGCTCGCAGCCAGTGCCGAGATCAAGTCAGCGTGGTGTTTCACAAGCAGCCCGCTCCCATGTCAATATCCATCTCCGCTGCAGTCCACAGTAATCCTGAAACATCTCCCACTTGTTTCCCTCAAGACAAGCTTTCATTTCACTTATATTTGATAAATGCCGGGAAACACAGAACGTGCAAGGTCTTTGGCCACCCCCGGGAGGCCTGAGCTGCGAGCCGGCTGCTGGACCGACACGTACAATGTAACCAATACCAAAAACAGAAAAAATCGATGAAGCTACAGAAAAGAGTTTAAATGTTCTGTGCTGAATGTTGGCTAATTAAAGTGACCACTTGCCTTTTGGTATTGAGCGTGGGAGTACGCCTGAGGGAGAGAGAGGCCCTTTTCTAATGAGCACGATGACATGCACTTTCTGTCGATGAGAAGACAAAGCCAGACTGTCCATCATAAAACACACACACATACACACACAAACACACACACTGGTGATGCTTTCTTTATATTGGGTGTCTCAACTGATGGCTCAGTGTGTCTTTTTGGGGTTTTGTTTGCAAACTACAGTTTTATTGAAAATTAAGATAGCATTGTTTTGGTTGCACACACATTAAACACAATTGACTGAGGGAAGTCTTCAAACTCATACACATCAGAATTCAATGATACATAACTAAATGGCAGCTTGCTTCACTTGATCTAAAAATTATTGACTAAACTGTTGCAGATCATGCGGAATGGAGATAGAGTGTGTGTTACATTATTGTTGTAGTGAATATGATGTCAGTCATATTATGGTTTTGTTTATGCGTTTTGTCAGTTTATTACTTATTTATGCTGACCAGAATAATGCTTCGTGTGGCATTTCTAAAAAAAAATAGAAAGATAACACAAAAAGAAGTGCCTTTACTGTTAACCTAATTACAAATTCCAGGTTCTAGACATATGCAAATTAAAAACATATCCAACTCCAAACACTATACGCACCCACCCCCTTCCCTGGCAAATCCTGCCTAGCCTGCATTTGCATATTGAACATGATAGACATGTATTTTATGGTTCAAATAACTGCCTGATATAGAGGAGACTGGACTATAGAATTATCCCATGGCTCTGTGTTTGACTTGCATCCCAGTCAGGGTTCGGAAATAAAAAAAACCCTTATTAACTCATGTTAATAGGTGCTTTAATTGTTCTTCAATATTTTCTAGCATAAATAACTTTATTTTAAAGTAGAATATGAGTTGAACAGAAGCATGTCAAACTGGACGAAAGTGTGACACATACTGTTTAGTAGGGTGTATGGTCATGGACAGAATCAGTTTGTCTAGCAGTTCTTGTGGGTTTTTCTTCATGTTCATTTTGATTGTTGTGAGCGGTGTAATAGATGATGCTTTAGGATAGAGTATTCTATTGTCTTTCTCGGTATAGATATTATCGCAAAGCCCCAAATAAATTGTGGTTGGTGTCTCCTTTTTCGCTTTTCTAAAGCATGTAATGTGGGTGTGTCTTCATGTGTGTGAACTGTTAGGAATTGTAAATAAAAAATGGGCTGAAAATGACCGGTACGTAAAAATCAAATGACAGCAATCACCAGGCATCTTAAGCTGTTCTGTAGTCTGTTGTCGAGTCTGTGTGTAAACATTAAGCTCAATTAAAAACATTAAGACACTAATATCCACTCCGATAAGTTAATACAGCAGCTCCTCGATGCAAAATTTTAATAAGTCGGCATGTTTTGTGCACAGTCCCTGAAAGATGAGCACAGGATGTGTTTCTCAATTCAACAGGTCGATAGAGGATAGAGATACAGTGCATTTTTACAGACCTCAACAGCAAGCCTTATTCCACAGGTTGGACCATACGAGCAGCGGCTTTACAGGAGATCGATAGCACAGACTTTGAAGTAGTTCAATCCATTTAGCTTTGCCAGCCTCGCTGTCAGTCTGCCCACAAAATCCACACTGCAGCAGAAAACACTGAGCACAATTAAACATCCATTATGTATGACATGCTTGATTTATAGGAACATAGAAAAGGAAGTTCTATCCCCTGAATATTGTGTGTTTTAAGACATTGCAGTTTGGCCAAAATCTAATTCCACTTGAAATGTGGTCTATCAGTCAATAATGTTTCATATGTCACTATTCCTTATTTAGTTTTGCATTGATATGATACTTATGTTACCAGGTAGCCTTTTGTGTCACAAAGAATCATTTTGACAAGTGTAAATTGTGAAGTTTTTTGTCAAACTCTTTCTACTAAAAATAAGTTGTAGTTTCTGTCATATATTGGAGTTATTTATGACTTCTTTAAACTGGAATGGCTGCAGGGATCAGTGGCAGCTGGTTTTTAGTTTTTAAAATGAGCCGTTTAAAGCCATTTCTCCAATTCGTATATTTTGTATATATGTTTTAAACACATAGACATTTACTTTGAGAGACACAAGAAAAATTCTATTAGGCCTCTGTCTGGGGTTTAAGGGAAGACTTTTGAAGCTGTGTTGTTCACCAGGAGGGATTTGAGTCAAATGAACAAACAAGTTTACAGCAGTTAAATTCCAGCATGATTAATTCATAATATATACTCTCTGGTATATATTTAATAAGAAATTCCAACTTTGTACATTGGCACCCGAAGTAAAACACTCAGTTATGTGATCTTCCGAAGGAGATGCATGTTATTCAGTCCAGTCTGTGGAAATAATGCACAGATACAGTGTTCCTCTCGCCATTGCATTTACAGCATTTAGCAGACGCTCTTATCCAGAGCGATTTACAATTAAACAGTTTAACAATCCAAGAAATTGTGGGTTAAGGGCCTTGCTCGGGGACCCAACTGTGGCTGAGGGGGGGATTTGAACCTTGTACCTTCTGGTCCATAGTCCAGTACTTTATCCATTAGGCTACCACAGCCCCCATAAAAGCCAAAAGAAGAACTAATCACATGATGATCGATGATGATACGATGATCACATCGTATGCAACCATAATTTTTGTATACTATTTTGTATATTATTTGAGACACCCCCTCAGGCTCGGTGCCACCACTGTCCCAGTGATGAGATGTGCTGAAACTGCATTTGCCTCAGTGGCTACAAATAGTTTAACATATTCAATATTTTAACATTTGTCATGTATTTAATGATTATATTCCTTTGCTGTATTCCTGTTTTATAATCATTAATAACATACAAATGTCAGAGTAAAAACAATTAGTTTGGTGGTTGGGAGCGAATTAATCCTATTTGCGATATTTCTTAAGGGCAATTAGCTCTCGAGACGTATTGTAAATAAGATGGCCTTTTGTGAGAATGGCCTTTTGGAACCAATTAAGTTAAAACTATGAGCTTCTACTGTAATACATATGAATATTCATTTAATTGTTATTTTGGCTACAACATTAATTAAAATATTTATTTAAAAAAACATACATTGTAGCATTTAAGAGACAAAAGGAAACAGACAAAGCTGGAAAAGCCAAACATGATTATCTATATTATACACTATATGCTCACAAAAATTAGGGCATATTTTAAAATGAAATATATCTCTTCATGAAATATCTCCTCATTTTTGTGAGCAGTGTATAAACAAACAGGTAACGATAGACAGGATAATGTGCTTGATAAAAATTGCAGTTCTGCATTACATTTACCGTCCAGGTTTGAATTTCCTCTCTGATTGTTAGACATGCTGGTGTTTTTTTGGATTTATGTGTGTATAGGGATGGTGTAGAAGTGAAGCTTGGGTGTTTCACTGTCCTTCCTCTGACCGTGCCTTAATTTCTCTCTTTGACAGGTGAGGGCCAGCGCCATTGCCCAGGATGCAGACCAGAATTACGACTACGCTTCCAACAGTGTGATCCTCCATTTAGACGTAGGTGACGAGGTGTGTGTGCAGCTGGACGGTGGCAAAGTCCATGGGGGAAACACCAACAAATACAGCACCTTCTCTGGGTTCCTCATCTACCCTGACTGACTCCCCTTCATCACCCAGCACTCCTCCTCCTCATAATGCTGCTCGTAACACACATACCTGTACACACACACACACACACACACACACTAAACAGACTTAAAACAAGGGACATGCACATGGTTTGATGATGGGTAGAAGGGCTTCACAGATATGACACCATGAGCAGAGTGTTGCTGTCATTACGCAGGTGCTTCTATTGGTACGTGTATGCAAACGAGTCAGCCTATACAAATGCACATTTCCAAATCACTTATAAGAGATATTGCATATAGAAATATATCTATCAGAGTGTTAACCTCCCTCAGCAATTGCAGCATTAGGTGTACATGTGATGATACTATACAAGTCTAATTGTTTTGTGCGTCTCACTCGATCAAGATCATAGTCCGTTTTCTGCCAGACATTCTACAGAAGACAGTAAAGTATGAAGCCTGTGCCTCAAGTTGGACCCATGGAAGTGATGCTGGCTGGAAATGATTTCCTCAGCGTTGTTTTCACTAACAAAGGGACTGGGTAACGTTGCACAACAGGAATCCAATACAATTGCATATGTATGCACGCACACACCGCTGTGGGCCTGCGATTAATCAAAGTTCCCTGGTTCAATTATTGTGACTTAAACTGACCACTTTGGCTGTCTGTGTGGAATTGGAAATCTGGGCTGTGTGTGTGTATGGGATGTGTGTTCAGTAACTGAGCATGGATATAATAAGACTAAGCACACTGACCCATGCGAAACCATTTATTTATGCTGCTCACAAAAATGAGGGGATTTTTCAAAATGAATTATTCCCTAATTATTTATTTACATTTATTGAATTTAGCAGACACCCTTATCCAGAGCAACTTACAACTGATATGTTCTTACAATTCAAGCAATTGTGGGTGAAGGGCTTTGCTTAAGGACCCAATTGTGGCAGCTTTGGCAGAGAGGGGATTTGAACCCAGGCCCTTCAGGTCCAGAGTCCAGTGCCTTAAACACTAGGCTACCACAGTCCCATTTATCGCCTCATTTTTGCGAGCAGCATATAAGAATTATGTGAAATATCATATTTCCATTATGTTTGTGCTCAAATGTAAGTTCTTTATCAGAAGACCTTTTGGTAACTCTAAATACCCAGAGCATATATAAAGCATGGCTGAAGACTAATGTCAAAACTTGTATTCAAATTATGGATAAATTAATTATTAATTATAGAATCATGGATAAATTATTCATATTTAGTAACTATATTTAATTTATATAACTTACAGCTCTGGAATAAATTGTTAGACCATTCTAGTTAAAAAAACACATCTCTCTGAGTATAGCATTAATAAAGGTTGTATTAAGGGCATTCACTATATAGAGAAAAGTTTGTGGACACCCCTTCCATTCTATTTTAGCAGTATTCACTTGTAAGCTTAACTGAATCCCTAGAGAGAACAAAGTCTGTTACAGCAGCAAGATGTGGAAAAACTCCATACTAGTAGTCAAGAAGGCATTTTTCAAGGAACAGAGTGAAAAAGTTAAAATGTGCTAAAGCCCATAAAAATTGGAATGACAATCAGTGGTAAAGAGTATTGTGGTGTAATTATGAAGTTTAAAATTTTGGGGTCCAGTCACTGACAATATGTTATATATGGTCATTATACTAGTGATAAAACAGCAAATCTAATGGTGGCCTAAGACTTTTGGACAGTACTGTATAGTAATGATATACTATAATAATTCTTATAATAACTGTTTACAGTTATTTTGTGAGTGCTTCTTTGCCCTTCGTAAGCTCAGAGAACGAAGGCTTTTGTTCGTTGCTCAGAATTGCACTCTAACGTCACTTTACAAGTTTTGACAAAGTCTTCACTGGCACAGTGATTACATCTTTATTTAATGCATAGGAATGTGTTATTAAGGTCTAATGTAGGTACTTTTCAAATAGAGTCCTACTGCTTCTTATTAATTAATAAATAATTGTTATTTGATGGGCATATCAATCTTAATATAAAAGAAATGAGTGTGTAGCTGTAACATGAAACGACTGCTTAACAGTGGATAAAAACATAAACAATTTCAATCTCACAGGATTTAAACATGGGCAGTTATCATCTACTTAGGATTGTTACCATAAAGTAAATGTGATAAGTGTAAAAATAAGTCATTGATTATTAAAAAGGCACTTCATGTTTTCCTTCAAATCGCAGCAAACGATCTGTTCGGTAAACTTCACAAGACTGCAAGTGCCCACAGGCAGCTAAACAAACCCCCTTCAGCTTTCCTGTAAATGGATCGTTTAGAGTTGTTGAATTTATTCGAATCATTATTCAGATTCCAGGCTGAGTGTTTGCAGATTGACGGACTAAAATGCTTCTCTGATGAAGGATCTCAGTACGTTATGGCGGTCCTGTAATGAATATGGAGTGTGTACCATTCTCCATCGCACATCAGCAAACGGCGTAATCCGGTAAATTAAAATAATCTGTACCTAGTGAGATTTGTCAGGAGAAAGGGGTTAAGCCACATGCAAAAATCTAATTCAAATATGTCAAGAGATTTAAAAAAAATCCAGAAGCATTCTTCATAAATCACACTTATAATAAACAATGTTTAAAGATCACTTACTGTTTCTTTTTTGAACTACAAATCACGACGGGCTGCTTCCCCGCTAATCTTTTTTTTTCCCATATCCACTCACAGGCCACTTTACTAGGTACAACTTGCTAGTAGTACTAATTTGGACGTCCATTTTGCCTCCAGAACTGCCTCATGGCACAGATTCAACACGTTCTTACAGGTGCTGCAGTTGCCAGATGCACATCCAGGATGTTGTACAACATCCCAAAGGTGCTCGATTGAGATCTGGTGACTGTGGAGGCTGTGTGAACTCATTTTCACGTTTAAAGTTGTTTCCCCCCATTTTCCCCAATCCTGGTGCTTGGTTTGCAGTTCAGCAGGACATCTTGATGATGTCTACATGCTTAATTGACTTGAGTTGCTGTCATGTGATTGGATTTTCCCATTACAGCATGATTATGTATTTTCTGTCTCTATACTGCACTGTTAAAAATATCCAGCAAATGTAAATACATCTGTAACAACCATGCCCCTTAAAATTAAAGAGACAAATTTAATAATTTAGTAATTACCACAAATTTAATAAACAATAAGCAATTAAGAGCAATATTTGCCTGGATCACCTAATGCATGTAATCTATAGTATAATACAGTAAAATGTATCGGTGCTCTTAAATGCTTAAATGTACTTTAATCAGCTGGTAGGTTTTTTTCAGGATCTTGATTACAGATCTTCTGAGTTTCTTAATAGTATTTGTTTAACCAGGGTTTTCTGTTTCATACCTGCATATCTAAAAACTAAATTTCTTAAACTTAAAATCTTTAACAGCAAAAAGGTTTTTATTTAGTTAAAATGAATCTTAAAGTAAATCTAAGCTCTGGGTGCTCAGATGCCACAGTGATTTAAAACGTAGCTGCAAGCGTTTATGGCAGTCGCCTCACAGCTCCAGAGATCCCAGGTTTGATCCGGACAAACTGTCCTTCTGTGTTTGTGACATGCATTAGACTAACTGTAAACAAACAAACAAACAATCTGATACACTAACCCACGAGCACAGGGACAGGGCTCTGACCCCTGATGGTACCTCCTGGCCAGGTCGAGCATCTCATGCAGACACGAGCATAACCAGAAAAATCTGAAGTAAAAATAAAGAAATACACTGCTTACAAAAATTAGGGGATATTTAATTATGGGATATTTCATTTTCTGACTATTATATATAAATATATGGCCTTTATACTGACACTGAAGAGGAGTATTTATCTTGTGGAAGATTTGTAATGGATTTCAATGAAATACAGAATTGTGCCTTTAGTTCCTGGCTGATTTCCATCTGTATTAATGTGATTTACTACTCGGGTGTGAACAGAGCTACATCAGTGCTGGGTAGAAAAAAGGGTGTTTTTACTCAATTTAAGCAAAAAAAGTATACGAAAATGTAGGAATTTTTTAAACCTTGATTAAAATTAGAATGCTTCTTTATCTAAACAATTTGGCCATTAAACGGTTCGTTCCCTTTTTTTTGCCCTCAAATGTGAACAATAAATCTGACTTTGAACATAAGTAAAACTCAGCTTCAGGGTCTGTCTGAAATGAATTGGATTCTGACTTTGAACAAAATCTAATTTGAACTATAGGATGATAATTTAACACCTCTGTGCTAATGCAAATGGAAAATAACCATTTAAAACCAAAATCAAAGCTGCCCAACATGTGCAGTGAGAATTTACCATGGTGAACATCTAAGCTTTAGGAAAATGAATTAAAGGATGCTGTGCGTCCCAAACAAAAAAATCAGCGCGAACATAATGAAACACCAGCCAGTAGCCTGAGCTTGACACTACCTATGCCAGTGTTAAAAAGAAAGGAGAAATCTTTAACTAAAAGCAAGGGATAATGACATGCTGGACTGGAGTCTGTGGGGGATCGCCGTGTGTGTGAAGCCAGCCTCCTCGCTCTCTTCTGCCAGACTCCAGTTGAAAGTTAATTGGACGGAGAGAGGTCTGAGACGGCCTGCGCTGAGGCCCATTAGCGATTCCCCTGTCGAATGCAGAGCCACGGGGATCACAGACTCACAAATAGCAGGATTAAAATAATCAATACACTTCACTTAGCCCTATCACATTTACACGAGCATGGTGGCCGGCTGAATCGGCGTGCAGACACATATCCACCCAAATGAATTCAGTAATTAGTCGAGACCTATTCAGCATTGGTATGATACCTGGCACCTTACCTTCACCCACACAAATAGCATTAGCCATGCTATCTAATGAGCAGGCATAGTTCTGACTGGTTGTGTGGAGATGAAGAAAAGGTCAGCGAGCTGTTGATCTGCTGCTCTCGCCTCACACTGCATCACATGACCTTAGTGCTGGTGGCACAAACCCAAACAAAAGCGCACCATGATGTTATTTTAGTAGGATTTAATTTTGGAGTTTCATTTTTCATGCTAGCCACTGGTTCACAGACCTGTACTTCAACCAACACAGTTACTGACTCAACTGTGACTTCACTGATTTAAAAGTATCTTTACCAAATTCAAAATTTATTTTGTCACAGTTTGTTTAAAAAAAAACAATAATATAAGGTAAATGTAAAGTAAACAAGCAAGATTTAGAGTTTGAAAAATAGCTTCTTATAAACAAAGTATCTCATTTCAAGTCCATTGTAAGGATTTTCAGTGTATTTAGTTTTGTTAAATAAAAACAACAAAAATGCAGTTTTGCATGAATTACAATTTTAAGTTTAAAATAAATTCCAGTAAAGTTCGAAAGCAAAGGATGTGTACGTTTACCAAAGTGAAGGGCTAGAAAATATTCCTATCTGCAAAAGAGGGAGCGCTGCAGAAAACGTTTAGGAATCACTGCTATAGCTCCATGGGTCTCACAGCAGCTTTACTATATATATATATATAAATTAATCTCTTTCCTCAAAATTCTACACAAAATAGCCCATTGTGACCATGTGAAAAAGTTTTTTTGAGAGTTCTGAAAATGTATTAAAAATAAAAAACTAAGAAATCACATTTACGTAAGTATTCACAG
>JAUZSV010206169.1:0-12703 GCA_034780495.1 Parotocinclus cesarpintoi
ATAAATCTTCAGTGATACAATTGTGTATTTTTAAATACCAAATAAAGCTTACAAAACCAGCATACCCTGTCACAATCCTTACTTACTGCCACATTATAAAATGAAAATTAAATTCAATCATATCTAATGTTTTCAAGCTGAATGTCTAATGTTTACATATTATTCCCATTACCATCAATCTGAAAATAACATTAAAATATCCTGAATAATAAAATAATCAATTATTAAAATTTAGCTAGTACATTTTTGGAAAAGTGATCAGCACCTTGGAGTAACCAATATGAGCGAGCTCAGGTACAACCAATCACTGTACAGATTATACACCATTCTAAATGACCACTGCTTGACATCGTTAAGTCGGAACAAAAGTATGGACAACAGTATTAGCACTGCATAGCAAAGCATATATACTGCTCACAAAAATGAAATATCCCCTAATTCTTGTAAACTGTGTAATTCACCATGATTGGAAAGGTGCTTTCAAAAGGATAAAAAAATCATTCAAAGAGTCAAAAAGTGAATAAATGAATAAAAAAAACATTTAAATGCATTATCTATCCCTTGGGAAACTGTTCAGATATTTTTCAAAAAGTGAATCACCTAAATTGTGATGTCCCTCCAAACTGAATGACTGAGCCAGACACATATTGATCAGAGATGCTACTAAGAGACAAATGGCTGAGTGAGAGAGTGAATGCTAAGAAACACCAAAATTCTTGTGGAAAAAATAAGGCACTCTTCTAGACAGCTGAAGCAACCACCCTAAACACACCACCAAAGACACACATAAGTTGTCTTCTAGGACAGGAATTGGGATGTTATTCTAGTTACTCATATAATAAATACATTTTCAGAACTATTGCATATTTTCTTGTTATTTGATTAACATTTATAGGCAGACTGTATAAATAAACCTTTTGACTTATTATATAATATAATATTATTATTCTACAAATAATATTAAAGAAATTTTATAGATACACTTAATTTGTTGTGTGCTTGGTCCTTCTGTTAGTGAATAAGGTAATCTCACCTTGAGTTTCCAGGTTCTCACACAGCTCAGTCTTGGCTTCTCCATTGGGCCGTAGGCTGGCTTTGGGGTTAAATTTATTGGACATTGAAGTGGCAGTGACCACAGCCTTTAGGCTACGAGTGCTTCGTTTAGCCACATTCTGCTCAGGATGTAGAAGCACAACATAGACTTTGGGCATGTAGAGTAACCCCAGAGACACAGATGCACTCAGACTAACCGAGATGGTCAAGGTGGTTGTCTGGATGTACATCTGCCATTAAGAGAAGAGGACATGCAATTACAAACACATCCCAGCAGCACATTATTTATTCACTTCAGGACAATAAAAATAAATAAATTTCTATGTATCCTTTGCTTAATCAACCTCTATTAGACAACACTACAAAATCTGCATAATGTAATCCTGTACCTCCGAATGGGGTTATGAATTTACTATGAGTACAGCTTATCTGAATAAAAACTGAGAGCGATAAAAGCTGTATAAACAGTGACGATTATTCCTGAAACACTGACTAGGTAATGTCATCTGGACAAGGTAGATCAGACATATCTGGAAAGTGAAGACTCAGTTTAAAAGGGCATCTTAAAGTTTGCAGATGTCAGCTTTGCAATCTCCCCAACTCATATTTTACATGTCCCTCCAGTCATTTCAAGATGATGGTAAATTTCATACAAAAAAAAATCTAATAAAGAATTTTACTACTACTGCTTACTACCAAATGATGTAAAGGTTAAATAATAATAAAAAAAAACATTATTTAAAAATAATAATATTAAGAAAAATGTAATTTCACTTCTTCTGATTACTTACAAGAGTATATGCTAAATCCTGTCTCTCCTTATATAAAGATAAATTGAGTATATGCACTTTACTAATAATATTTTTTTATAATAACTTTAATAGCATAGCAGATGGGAAATAACAGCTTTTAGAATAGTTGAGGGGATGCTAAGTGAGATGAACAACATAATAAATCCTGAGCCATGCAGAGAAAATGTATACTTTGTATATATAGTATATAGTCTAAATTGTTAACACAGCATCTCTAGAATTTCTATCACTACAAAATTCTTTATAACCAGTGTGTGTGTGTTTGTGTGTGCTCGCACTATTTAGGGTTGGTTCCTGCTTTGTGTTCTGAATTGCCGGTTAGGCTATGGCTCACATGTGATCCCCAATTGAATTAAGTAGATATGAAAACAAATTAATGAACTGAGTCATCTAATTTAATTGAGCTGAAATGTAATACTTTACCAGGTTGGGGATATGAAGGATGATTTCTAATTTCCCTAATACATTAAATTAGGCATAACAAAACGTTACATGCAATAAATGCAATGTTTACATCATAAGAGAAAAATGTTATTTTGGCTGGCATGTAGTTTGGATAGCATGCATGCTAAATACTGTAGCTCATAAGATAAGTCATTTGATGTCAGATAATCTAGTCTGATTAGTAATTTACTAAAAAACATTCCTTTAAAAGTCACTAAAACTTGTGTTGAATTAGCTATCACACTAGCATACAAGTATACAAGTAAAGGCTAACAAGTTTGTACGACTTGTTCATTCAAACACTGGATTTACTGCATGTAGACCTCTGTTCTTCAATAATTAATGACTCATTTTCTGTTGTGTCACACCTGAGTGTGGGTGTTTCAATGTTCTGTCAATTTACCAGGTTAAAAAACAACTGAGTTTCACTCTTAAACAGCTGAGGTTTTTTTCCTTGTGGTGAAATGGTTCCACCACATCCCATGGACTGATTAATTAGTTAGATTTATTAAGAAAAATATTTAATGGATAAACAGTGACACTTTTGTGAACCCATTAGGACTTTCTTTGTTTCTGAATATACATGATCTAAAACACAATCCGATTTTCACGCAAATTCTGTAAATAAGTGTAATAAACCCAGTTAAACAAATGTGCCATACATATTGTAGATGGGCATTCATTTAAAATTAAATAGGAAATAGCCTTATGTGGAACCTCTAGGAATAGCTATAATATGAAGTTAAAATTAGAGTCAGTCAAGTTTTTAATCAATTATATAACAATCAGGTGTCAGTGGGAATACTGTTGTAATTTTAAGAACGGGGATCTATCAAAGTCTGATCTCCATGACACATAATAAAGTGTATCATAGAACAAACAAAGGAGCTTTCTGAGGACCTCAGAAAAAGATTTTTGATTGATCTTCAACAGACTGGAAAAAGCATATCTAAAGAACCTGCACCCTACCAGTGCAAAGTCATACACTTTGTATATACATAAAAGCTGTTACTCAACCATCAATGATCCTGCCAAAAGCAAGGAGTGGAATAGTCTTTTAGGTCAGAAATGAACCTAAGATAACTTGTAAGCCTCTACACAAGACAAAAATAGAGATTTGTGGCTTAAATAAAAAGCATTATGCATTAAAAAATGAAAATACTGCTTTGCAGCTTAAGTATCTTAAACCATCAGTGAAACATGAAACACGTGGGTAGTGGTAGTAATGGTAATGGTGGTAATTACATGATTAATGATTGTTATGCAGCATCTGGCCCAGGGTGGCTTACTGTCCTTCCTGGAATAATCAATTTTTGAATTATAGCGGTAAAATCAAGAGGTAAATGGTCAGGACATCTGCTCGTGAATAGAATATTAAGAGATCGGGGGTCAAGACAGCAATCCTAAGCAAACAAATCATTCAGCCAAGAAAGGTTTAAAAAAAACTAAAGTTTGGAATGTAGAGGTCAATGGCATGACCTTAATCCAGGGAGAATGAAGTTGTTATATAAGGAGGAACGGGGTAAAATACCTTCAAGCCAATGTGACTGATCAGCAGTTACCAAATATGTTTGGTAAAAAACAAGGTGCTGGAAATAAATGTTAGAATTATGCTGTCACTGCAGATCTCCCATTACCAAGCTTCAAAAGTACCCTATTGGACTGAGAGCTGGAGCTCTTTACCATATTCAAGAACCACTTTGAGATTATTTAAGCTTTGTGCCATGGTGTGTTATCCTGCTGGAAATATCCATCAGAAGATGGGAACACTTGCCATAAAGGGATGGACATGGTCAGCAACAATACTCAGGCAGGTTGTGGCATTTAAAGCATGCTAATTTGGTATTAAGAGGCCCAAAGTTTATACATAATTATACCATAACCACCATGCTTTTGTAATGTTAAAATTCCAAATTCTGACCCTACCATTCAAATGTCACATCAGATATTTTTTCAGACCAGGCATCGTTTTTCCAATCTTCAATTGTCTAGTTTTTGTGAGCTCATGTGCACTGTAGACTCAGTTGCCTGTTTCTAGCTGACAGCCATGGCATCTAGTATTGTCTTCTAGTATTGCTGTAGCCCATCAGCTTTAGGGTTCATCATGTTGTGCTTTTTAGAAATACACTTCTGCATATGTCTGTTGTAACAAGTGGTTATTTTGTTATTGTTTGCCTATCTATTTGCTTAAACATAATCCTGACATCTGGCATCAATAAGGCATTTTTGCCTTAAGAAATGCAACTCATTCTATGTTTTCTTATTTTCATACCAATCTCTATAAACCCTAGAGTTGATTATGCATGAAAATCCAAGTAAATCAGCAGTTTCTTCCGAAGTGACTTAAATCACCTTTCTTCCTCAATGTGATGATTGGTTTAAACAACAGCAGGTTGTCTTTCCATGTTGAACAAATGTACAGAATAAAGTGGCTGGTGAGTGTATATTATGTGAGTATGGACAGGGTGAGATAAAAGTCAAAGGACACCATTTTATTTCAGAACTAAAATGGAAAATGACATATCACCAGCAAGTAATGGATGTTGTCCTATCTTTTAGGCTATGTGTGGAACATGGTCACCATCTTAAAAGCTATCATATTGGATCAAGGGCAAGTTTTTCCTGTGGGAAGGTGGTCCTGCAACATGTCAAAGATTACCAGAATTGTCCCAGAAATTGACTGTTGTAATCAGATAAAAATGTATCTTGCGGTTCAAAAGTCATAAACACCGAAAGTTTACAACTTTTGTTGTTCATCACAGGTAACTGTCCTGTGTCGAAGACATCCTCAACAATGGTTTTGGCAGCCTTGAGGAAAAGATCATGATTTGACATGGTCTTCTTAAACTTAAACAATCATTTGCTGTGACCTTGAGTTTGTACAAAAAAGCAAACAATATATGTTATTTTCTAATCAAAAATGATGCATGAATTGCACATTCTAACAGAACAGAACACATAAATCAGTGTCTTAGCCAAAGGCAATGTACATGCAGATCCCACAACCACAGCCTATCAAAAGAGAAGAATGAACCAGAAAGAGAGTACTAAAATGGCTTCAGTTAACAGGGACACTATCCAAAGTGACTTACTGCATTCTGACAATTCCACTTAATAATCCCACTGAGAAAGTTAAAACTAACTGTAATACTCCGTTGTGTAATTACAAATGGCTAAATTTACCAATAGCATTGCAGCACAAAGTAATCATTTGAGGAAGCATGTTCTAAATTTCAAGTCCAGTACGACTTGACTATGTGAATCACCAGTATAAATGTAACCACCAGTTCACCCCAGTGCCTGGTTCCTATTGAAGCTTCAGATTTATCAACCCATTATTATTAAAAAGTATAGGTTTGTAGTAGTAACTATACTGCTCACTAAAATTAGGTAGGTAATAAATAATAGAAAATTCCCTATTTTTTGTAAGCAGAATACATTGACTATAATATAAGAAGATGATAATAAAGCAGTCTGTCAAGATGGTGTGTCATAATTGTTGGCCTTTATAACTGATTAGCCTCCCTTGCCGTTGACCACTGTAATGTTTATATCATGGTCTGGTATGGTTTCACTGTTTATATATATATCCACATAATTCTTTAATAGCTCTCTGTCCTTCGTTGTCGAACTCTTAATTTCACTCTTTCTCCTTTTGTCCAAGTCTGTTAGCCTTGCTTTTGTTTAGCTTGTTTTCTCATCTAAAACTACCCACTAAAAATTAGGGGATATTTAGAAATGAAATATCCCATAATTACATATCCCCTAATGCTTGTCAGCATTGTAGTTATCCTTTGCATTTATTACATGTTATTTATATGTAAGTTTGTGTTTAGCATTGGTGATCACCTCATGGTTGAGTTTCTTGTTGTTTATCTTTGTTATGGTAGTTGTTCTTGCTTTGTCTACTGTTCAGTAATCCAACAAGCACTTACATGTGCCTTCTTCTCATTTCACATGACCAAGGATGACCTTTGTAATTATAACCTGCATATGCCTATTATATAATGGAAGCAATTTCACTTACTTATATCTCAGTTCCCCTCACAATTGTATCGCTAACCATAATAAAATATACCGCTTTGGATAATGGCTGAAGTGAACATTATAGCAGATCATGATGCAATTTTGGGATCATAAAGAAGTAAGTGATGGTTAAATGGTGTACCAAGATGTGGAAGGATGTTATTCAGATTTACTTTGAGATCTGCAACACACCTGTATGCAGATAAAGATGCTGGAATCCCTCTTAAAGAGGCAACAATTATTCTGTCAGGTGCACAATACAGACAAATTATCATGCAAGCAAACCATTTAGCAACACTTCGACAGCCTTCAATTTTCCAGGTGGGTATGCATACAAATAGCCGAGTGATGTGGAAAGCATGCAATTGGACCATAGTATCAAACTCATTTCTTTAATTTCTTATTGATAGACTAATCTATGTAATATATACCTCTGTGGGCCTCAACACATTGGTTTCTGCTTTCTTGACAAGGAGACACATTGATTACAACAGACTGGACCAAATGAAAATTTACACAGTACTTTCACACAAAATTTGATGTAAATTATTTATTAAAGCTGACAGCCAGAGTCCTGAACCTAGATGTAAGTGGACAATGTACTGGTAAAGCTGAAATGAAGTGAGAAATGTAATTAGTCTGAAAATGTTATTGGTACTGTTGCATTTTTTGTGCACTTTATTTTTTCACTTTTTGTCACATATAACATTAAATTTCTGATATAGGTGTTTCTTTGTTTCTCCTTTTAAATGTTGGTTGGGGTATATGCATAGTGAAATATGCAATCATTTATAAATAATTAATAAATAATTAATTAAAAAGTAAAGAAATGTAAGACTATGTTGTTACATTCGGTTAGCACAATGATAGGAGGGACACTAACAAGTCAGCGATATATTTGCAGGGCATCCTGCAGCCACATATGTTGCCCCTCATGGCAGGGTTTCCAACTGCTGTTTTCAGTAGGATAATGCTTACCCGAGCACATCAAGGGTGGAAATATCTTTGCCAGATTGCAACATTTGCTTGGCCTGCCCAGTCAGCAGATTTAAAGCCAGCCACATTTATGGGTCCAGCTTGGACACCAGCTTTAGCAAACTTCGTATGCAAGATCTACAGGCCCAGCTGCAACATCTGTGGAAAGAATGTTCTGCAGGATACCATATGGAACTTCTATGGCTCTGTGCCCAGTTGTACCTCATCTTGTTTTCAGGGTACTCTTTTCAATTGCACAATTTCTCCTATACAGTTTCCGATACTATCATATCCATTTTATGTTCTTACAAGCCCAACTTACCACCACTGAATGAGCACCGAATCTTTTGTGACTCGTCTTATGGAGGAAAAACAATTACAATTTATACATTAATTGATCGAGATGTGCTATGTAAGACAGCTTTGTAATGCATGAAGCTATATAAAAAATCTAAAATAAATATAAAAAAATCTTTAAAAAAATTATGCATGGCTTCACATGTAGTAGAGGAGCCACAAAAATGACTCTCACCTTACTTGGCCATCATTGGGGTATATATGAAAATGCATAATACTGCTAACTTGCACCCTGCAAAATTTGTCTTACAGAACATTTTTTTTGCTTTTGTGCATTTCCATGTCACAAATACTGTCGATTCCGGTTAATCGCACCACATCAGGACGCGATCGTTTTGGTCCTAATAACCGGCTTGTCCGATTAAACAAACATGCCCTATGTTACAAGACGGGACGTGCTATATAACATATTAAAGGTTAATAAACCTTTATTGTACGATTTACACGTATAGCGATCGTACAAACAAGAACTACTGTTTCTAACGAACTTTGTTCATTGAAAAAAAGATTTGCAAACAAGTTTTTCGAAACGATCTACAACATAATGTATAGGTACTCTAAATTACAGGCAACGTTTAAAAAACTTATCCAGTGTGATTTGACACGCTTTTGTAGTGGCTAAATGGCGACTTGTGGCTTTTTTTTTCAGTAAATGGAAATGTTAGGCAAAGACCTGTAGGTGGCAGTAGAGTGCTTTGAAGAAATTCGGGAGTTTTCGGGTAGTGATGCCAGAGACGAAGAGTTTCTTCACGGATATTACATACTGGACACGTTCTTTAGTCCGATTAAGCAGAATTTTGGTCCAAATAAGCGAATAACATTACACATATATAATAGGATTTATTTCGGTACTTTAGGATTTGGTCCGAATAAGCAACTGGTCCCATTAACCGGTGGTCCTATTAACCGGAATCGACTGTATACACCTATGTACCAAAAGGTTTAAGTATAATCCCAATTGTTAAGGTTTTAATCTACTTCACCCATGCACTACATTGTCAGATACATTGTATCTAAACAGCACTTAACATCTGAGTCTCTGGTGCATATAATAGAGTTATGTTACACACATGCAACGTTTGTGTGAGCAGCCTAAATGCTGGGCAACGTCTGTCTGGATCACCGAGATGATGATGATGATGTACAAGTCAGATAAATATGATAGTTTCTCACAGCTTCTTACAGTTCTTGCATTGTAAATACAACAGAAAATATGTTGCACTGTCAAATAAAAGACAGTTTCTCATTCTGTGTGTTTGTAAGAAAAAGAGAGGAACTAGGAATCAATGCCAAGCAATGGCATACAGCGTACTAAAATTGTATCCATCTTTAACAGAAAAAAAAGCTAAATTAGAAACATCACTGTATTGGGCATAACGTTAGATATAAAATAAATCAATGCATGTTAAACAATGCTTTATCTAGGCTATTACACTATAGTATCCTGTATTGCGTTGCTAATATGGTATATAATTGTTTAGACAACGTCTAGGTGACCTACTGTGCAATTTCACGGACTGTATTGTGGATGTTAATTGATGCACACCTGCACATATTTATATACATACCTGCACATATACATGTGTATTTTCAAGCACCACACTAAATGTAGTTATGTATACTGTGTGATTCATTTGGTTAGCTTTACTTGTAAAATCCAGTAGCTGACAGGCTGATCTTGTCCAAGAATGCTGTTTTGATCTGAATAGAATACAGTATATAGTTAAAAGACAGTTGAATTTGGGTTAAATATGGCTTTGTGCCCATTTCAAATATATGACCATACCCAGCTTTGCCAAGTACCACTGGGGTCCTTCTTCCTGACTGGCTCAAGACGTTTGTACAGAATTTGACATGCATCCTACAAAATAAACATTTCCTACTTAATCATGTTACAACAGCATGTAAGAAAGAATGAATCAAGTATAATTTGTAATGTAACAATAACATAGCAGTAGTATTTTGGTGACCCCTGCAAAACACTGGCACCTGTCCAACTTAATTGTACCCTTCTTCTATAGGGATGTTCTCACAGCTCTCAATACTTTTGTCCATATAGTGTAAGAGTCAAAGCCTATTTCCTGGTCAGTGTCACAAGGGCTTCTATGGCATACCATTCTAAAATCATAGGCTCAGGGTCTGGTTTACAATCTCCATTGTAATTAATCCCAAAAGTGTTGGGGTTGTGGTCAGGGCTCTGTACAGGCCAGTCAAGTTCTTCCACACCAAACTCACCCTTTTCAATAACACCACTTAAAAAAAAATAATACCACTCACAGTTGTTTGTGAAATAGCTACATAATAATAATAATAATAATAATAATAATAATAATAATAATAATAATATTACTACTCCTACTAATATGAATTATATAAAAACTTCAGATTGCTGCAAAACTATGCATGCAATTAGGTTGATTACAGGTGTGGTCTGATTAGACACTAGATCTTGCCACAAGAGGGCACACAAGCTGTTCCTCCATTGCTCTCAGAGGCTACTTTTGGGTAGTCTACAGTTAGACATGCCTCTATTACACATTCAAATAAATTCTGCCCAGTTGGCAGACTTTGAGAGAAGGTGTATCACTGAAAAGAGAGAAGCAGGATGCTCGTTTAGATAAATTTCCTGCCATCTAGTTTTTTGATCTAGCTGTTAGGAGAAGTTGGGAGTAGTGGTACAGTAAAGACACGCTCACAGAGCGAACAGGTATTAGCAGTTCCCACAGTTTCACTGTTACCATCACCATCACAATCCAGACATGAGTGGCACCTTCACTACTCATTCCTGTCTCTGCCCAGACCATTTTCATTACCATGTCCTGTCACTGATAGTCAGCAGTTAAATGAGAAACCTGTTTGGGATTGCAGACAACAGTTGGTCACCGGTAGTGGCCAGTTACCATATTTATCACCAAAAACAGCATTTATGAGACCAGCTGCCATGCCAGGTGGCATACAAGTGTGCAGGATCTACAGACCATAGCTGCATCTGTAGCTAAATGTTCTACAAAATACTATACACAACCCGTGTGCTTCCATGGTCATGTCCATATGTCTTGTATCCAGACTATAGGTTGCCTAACAGTGTACTAGAGACTACGTTTATTTGTACAGTTTTCCCCAATAAACGTTATTCTTTCTCTCTAATATTTAATCACTTACATAGCTCATTCATACATGTAAAGGTCATACGATCGCAACAGCTTCATCTGGGTGTAATTCCTTCTGCTCTCCCACTGAGATGCAGCAGACACTTACACAGTGGATGTATGCCTGTCAAGTGCATAATATTTGCAATATCGGTCAACATACTTCATGTTCGATGTTCCATTAGCTATTATTTTAGAAATTAAGCACTGTGTATGAGCCTAATCTTATGTGTATACTGTTTGTAAGAGCAAGTGCTATAAATGCAGAGGCTGGAGATGGTTTCTACCCATTTATGGATTCAAGGATATTTTGTGACAGTGATCATAATCGATCAGTTTTAATGAGTGAATTGATCGATTAGATGTATTAGGTACTGAATAGATGAAGTACCGTGAACATGTCGTGAATCTGACGGCTGATTGGACTAGTCATTCAGACAGAGTTGGGTAATCCTGGCCTGACACATTACTGTGTGGCCTGGTGATCCATCCAGAGTGAATATATTACCTTGGTCCTCAAATGAAGCCTGTTCGCCCTACAGTGCAAGGCAGATTGAATTCCTTTGCCTGAGGTGCAAATGCACACGTTTGCTTCCTTCCCGATTGACTTTTCTGAAAGATCATTTGTACTGCTGCCCTCTTTGCATTGCTCTCTCTCTTCTTCCGTCTCTCTCTAGTTATCTCCTTTTTCATTCCACTCACTGTTCTATTCTGCTACTGTTTAACACTTTTCGTGCCTTTTCCTCACAGGATTAGGAAGCAGAATGAGAGAGGTCTACCACAGGAGGGAGATAAAGCCGTCACCGACTTCCTCAATTACTGGGTTTCAGTAACTAGCCTTTGGGCTTGCCGTTGCCATGGTTACATCTGATTCACAAGTTTTTTATACAGAAGTCTGTGACAGTGTACACGCTTCATCTCACCCCATTGCTCTCGTTTGATACTGGCTCTCCCTCCTTCTGCCACTTTCTCTTTTCTCTTACCCTCCATGGTCCATTCTCTCTGCTAATCATCTTGTTTGTCAAAAACTCTCTCCTCGCTTCTTACACATACAAACACATAAAACCTACACAGAAAGCCATGCCTCTATTAATTACATATTCAGTGCACACCCACTGCTGTGAACAGGTGGTCAATTTGCTGCATAATGTCTAAGGAAAATCTTTAGAAGTTGAATGAGACGATCTGGAAAGCTTGGTGACTTTCAGTATTGGCAGTCAGAAAGTCTGCACATGGGATTTCTGCAGCTGGGTTTACGTGGACAGGATATATATTAGGAAACTATCTAGGAGCAACAACAGCTCAACTTGATATGGCAGGCCACAAGCCAAGCGCAAAGCAAAGCTGCTAAGTGCTGAACTGTGTGGCATGTAAAAATAGTCAGGCCACAGTGAAGCCATCTCTGGAAAACAAAAATCAGCAATCAAGGAATTCCAAAAAGTTTGAAAAAGAAAGAAAGCTCTTAATTGAATAAAATAAATTAGACTGGTGTAGGCATTCCCTGCTGTAGCTTCCTGTGATTTCACAGATCCTCAGTCACACGTGCTGTTTGACTCATCTCATTTATTCACATGTACCGACCTTTTTTGTCATTATTCCCTAAACAAAACAGACTAACAACTGTTTACATAGCAGATACACGGTATTAGGTATAATTGGTAATCTTGGGATTATTATGAAATAAAAGTATAATGGGAGGATGCGATAAAGTGCAACAAATGCCATACTACTGCATATGGCAAGTTTATTTGTACAGCACCTTTCATACACGACACAATTTAATTAAAGTGCTTTACTAAAATAAAATATAAAGTATATATTTTAAAAGTACAATTAAAACAACGTCAAACATTAACCTAAATTTGAAAATAATAAAAAGCAATATAT
>JAUZSV010206266.1:0-12702 GCA_034780495.1 Parotocinclus cesarpintoi
ATGACCTGGCCCCGAACAGCGCTAACACCACGCCTTTATAGGACGTGAAGCAGCTGTTTGGGATCAGGACATAATTAAGATAATTAAGATAATGCTCCGGGGGAAGATAGGAACCCTAACAATTGTTATGTATTTATTTTGTGTTTATAATTCTGCTATCCTGATTTGTCTTTGTACCTATCCCTAAATTCACTGGGAGGCAAGGCAGTGGATTTGGATACTAAAGATTCTGTTGAAATGCTAGGAATTGACTCCACCTGTCCTTTCCTTCCTCATGAGGTCCAAAGTCCAATACCTTTACCGCTAGTCTACTGCAGTCCCACTGATGACACAGTCATCAGTAATTATATAAATATTGTAATTATATCCTGGTATTGCATGATTATGTACTATTTACAACAGCAGAGTGTAGTTTGTTATGCAATTATTACAATATTTGACTTGAGATTCAAATTCTTAAGACCAAATCATGAATACTATGCTGCAAATGAACAGTGTAGTATTACTGAGGGGGTTGTTTTAAAGAGGTTGGAGGAGTACAACTGCAGCACATCTTTTAAATATTTATACTTATTTTATGGTAAAAATTACATGATGAAAGGTAATTGAATGCTGACTCCATTAACTTAGTGCTTTTGTGATTTGTTTTCCTCTATGCAAAGAAAGGTCCTATAGAACCTGAGAGCCCCAAGTTTTATTTCTTCCTGCAGCAGAAGAAATAATATCCAGTGTAATATCCAGGTTTTTACGGTGTCCCTGTCTGTTTAGCCATGAGAAAAGTGTCTTCTTGCTGCCTTAATTTAAGGATAATTCTGTTTTTGCTTCTCCGTATCTTGAAGTGTATTGTCAGGAGAGAGGATAAAATAATTATGCGTAAGACAAATAGAAATGAGTTTAAGCTTAGTTCTCACTGTGATGTATTGTAGAATAGAAAACAGAAATATGCAATAATGTGTTATATATGTTGTTTTAGCAATGGCATATATAATGGTCATATATTGTTAGCGATTGAACCTAACAAATTACTCTTTTACTGATCTTAAACGATTGCACTTGTTTTACTTCAGAAAAAGTGTGTTTTGGCTGCCCTTCCAAATAAAACATCATGGATCAAGGTTTTTTAGAATGTAGAAGAATCAACCTGGCATCCTTATGATGTTGCTTTTGCTAAAGTGTAAGGGAAGTCACACTAAATACTGTTATTAGTAATGTTTTTCAAATTTTAATACTGCATACAAATGTCTTGCATTTCCAGTTGTAAAGTATATATAGTATGACCGCTATACCAGTGCTAAAAAAATGCTAGATTTAATTTAATAGTCATCTAAGACTTTTGCAAAGTACACAAAAAAAAAAAAAAACGTGATTAGTCAGTGCAGCAATGCAGAGGAACATCTGTCTGAGCAACATTTGCTCCACCCGTTAGGGATAAAGCCAAAGAGCTGCTCAATACCCCACACCTAATTGATAATTAATTCTTAAGGTACCACTGAGGATGTCTGAAGTTTGACAGGCCATCTGTGGAGGAGGGAAGGGCATGACGGAGGCGATTTAACCTCTTTAACCAGAGCACTCATTTGTAAGCAGAAGCGATATAGACTCCTAGCCAGTAACAGAATGATGAAGCCTTGTGAGTGATCCCAGTGCGAAAACAAGAGTGCAATGGAAGAGAAGTTTGTCTGCTCCTTTTGAAGACGTTTACAAGCAGCTTGCAGCCTTCTAATAGCAGCTGGAGCTTAATGTCCTTCACATAATTGAAGCATAGTACAACCTCTGGGAAAGAAACCGGGACTGCAACAACCTTAGAGGATGTTCATTCAAAATAAATTAGATCACAGATATAACATCCAAGCAAAATTAAGCTGCAATGAAGCAAATAGAGTTACATTTTAGGAACATGTTGTGGAATTATGATTAAAAATACCTTCTTGTTTCTACACTTGTCCATTTTGTCAGTTTAACTTACCATATAGAAGCACTTTGTAGCTCTACAGTTGTAGATTATATTCCACCTGTTTCTTTACATACATTAAGTATAATTTACTCCTTTCTCTAATGGTCAGGAGCTCCACAGGACCACCACAGATAAGGTACTATTTTGGTAGTCGGGCATTGTCAGCACTGCAATGACACTAATGTGGTATTGGTGGTGTGTTGGTGTGTGTTGCACTATTAGCTCCCTGTACATTCCAGTAGACACATTTACCTTATCGCAGAGCAGCACGGTGGCTCGGTGGTTAGCACCACTGCCTCACAACAAGAGGGTCCTGGATTCAATCCCTGAGTGGAGCGGCCTGGGTCCTTTCGGTGTGAAGTCTACATGTCTGTTTGGGTTTTCTCCAGATACTCCAGTTTCCTCCCACAGTTTAAAGGCAAGTGTGTTAGGTTAATCGATTACTCTAAATTGGCATTGGCTAGGATTAGGGTATAACCTTGTGTGGCCACTGATGCCAACAGCGACACTAGGGACACTATAGCATAATTAATTGAGCTAAATTTGGACTGCTGCAGGAGGAAACCAGAGTTAAAACAGACAGGACTCAAACCACTCTACCTGAGCTCAGGACTTTCCTACTGTAAGGGGCAGCCACCGTGATGAGTCTCAAGTGCTATTGTCAGAATTTGGTATAAAGAACAAGAAAGCACGGATCCAGTCTGTCATTCTTGGATCCAAGCTTCTCTGTTTTACTTGCAGGATAATGCACCATGTTACAAAGTTCAGTTATTTTTTGAACATGATACCAGATCTCAAGACAACAGAGAAACAGAGGAAAAACGTGAGTGTCTCACAGGACAGTTTCCCACGAAGTCCCACGAGAATGCGCTTCCATTGCCTATTCCACCATCTGGTGTCACAGACTAGTACTTCGCTCATTTCTTGGCAATGCCAAATCTGAAGAATAAAAGTAAAGTCAGTGGGAACTGCATTCAGGAAACTACTCTTCACGTTGCCTGAATGTTTGCATAATTACATTTAGAGTAAATATATTATATACACCTGCCACTGGGCCATGTGTGTATGTAGGTTATACATGTATCTATATAGATACATATGTAAATATACTGAACATATATTTACATATGTATGTACAGTACATTAAACCTGACTATAGCAGCCAATCTGATTATGTCCCAAGTAAACGTAGATTGTTTTATTATTTACAATAGCATGAATATATTACAAATTGTTAAATTAAAAAGTTGATTAGGTTTTTATTATGACAATGGCATGACAACGCTTTTTTAAACTCAGATTTATACTTATAACCCCATAAAAGATCATCAAGTAGACCGAACTGTGCTTAAATAAATAGTTCAAGAAAACAAAACAAAAATAGAAAACTCGTAAATCTTAACAATGCTTCTGAACGTCATGGTCAGCAGAGGGCAACATCAGATAGAATAAGTGAGGCTAGACGGTGTTTCTTTGCAGCAGACTCGCCTCTTCACTTAACACAGAGCCGCATGTTCAAAAGCATAGAGCTCAGCCTTGTTGATGTCCTGGATGGCCTTCTGGCTACAGGCCCAAGACTCATGACTTTTTCTTTTATAAATGCAGGTTTTCTCTCTCTCACTCTTTCAGCTGAGGATAAGTGTGTCCTTCTTCTTATCTCTTGTTCACATCTCTAATAGAAGACCCGAATATTTTGTGTGCAAGGCACAGAGGGATTTGGCTGGGGAAAACAGGCTCTCTGACATGACAGAACATGTCTGTGGATAATGGTTATTTTTTTCTCCCTTTTTCCCTCCTCTTCTCTCATCTTCATGTTCAGCAGCGTCTCTCTGTACTAGTGCCATTACTTCTGAGGTGGCTATTGTTCATTGTAAGGGAAGCAAAGAGCCACAGCATGGCAAGTTCTGCTATTCTCCAGTGTCTTTCCACAGTTGTTATAATTGTGATGGGCAAACTGACCCAAAGAAGGACTTCTGTCGTTTCGTTTCAGTATCATTTCTACCTTGATAGTGCATAGAGATGATAATTAAATTCATTTCAATACCCACACAGTTTACTTACGGCAAATGGCTTAGAGTTAAGTCATAGTTGTAGTAATGCCTATAGATTCCTGATTCGGCCCAAACAGGGACAGGAGTGACATTAAGAAAACATTGAAGACAAACTTGCCCTGGAGATGTCATTTCTTTTGTCATGGTTTGTTGGCCTTGCAGGTAAATACATTTGTTTTGGCACATCTCAAAAGCAATTTGTTGAGGCAGAGTAGCTGTCAAACACTTGCATCACACATGCACACACTTGTACATGATGAATTCCTCATAACACACACACACACACACACACACACACACACACACACACACACACACACACACACACACACACACACACACACACAAAGTGGCACTTTGAAAACACCAATTAACCTACCACAAGTGTTTGGAATGTGGAAGGAAACCGGAGTACCCACACTAACAAGTGGAGAACATGCAAATTCATCACATACCCTAGGCCACCCATGGAGGAAGGGTCCCCTGTTGAGTCTTGGTTGTCCCAAGGTTTCTTCTTTCTACTTTCAGGGAGTTTTTCCCTAATAACTGTTGAGAACATTTCTTATATCTTGCCATCCATTGTTTTGAAGTATGATTTGTGTTTTTGTTTTGGTTCCTTGGCTGGTTTAAGCCTGTTTCTACACAGCTACTGTAACTCACAATCTTTTTCATATTCTGCATGGGGAATTGGTTGCACATGGTAAAATATTTTAGATGTTGACACGGGCGATTTTAGGATTAGAGCCTTAAGGGTGCTCAGACCTGCCCCCTCATTGTTTGTGCTGTGGAAATGTGGGCTCTCTGTGGGCTCCAATTTTCAGCTCCAGCTTGATGATGAAAGAACTGGTTATGCAGATTCGGTGCGAAAGAAATCATCAGGCTTACAGAAAACCCTGACATCAGATCGATCGTTTGGGATGTAGTAATATCTGAACAGTAAGCAGGCCTTATTGTATAACATCAGAGCAAGGTGTAAGCACTGCTTAGGTGCCTCTACTTGAAGCCATGTACCCAAATCTAGTGGAAAGCCTGCTGGAGAGGGGACCAATGTTATTTAAAAGCCTTTCGTTTCTGGAACGTGATCACTCAGGAGGTAAACGACGTGTGGGACATCCAGTGTAAACACTTGTATCCATACAATGTGTCCTGAATAAACACAGGACACACCCTCGTACTTCGAGAAAAAAATGCTCTACAGTCTGAAAACCGCAAAATCCAAAAACGTGTGGTGGTTCAGGAAACCAGAGCATGCTGTATTAGCGAATGCAAAACATATGTGGGTCAGATGTTCCGTCTCCTTCTTCTAATGTCCTAGCTGGAAGTCACTAAAATTCTTTTTTGTCAGAGCTTTCCACACATGCCACTGCTCAGCTGGATTCGATGCACAAGCATATCGATGCCGATCGTTTTTTGGTTCCACTACTTACACGCTCAACGTACACATGTCACTGTTCCGTTTGTCACTGTCACCCTGTTAGCATCAGCGCTAACTGATAAGACATTAATCTGGGGTGAGGAGCACAATCCGAAACCATCTGATACATCTTAGAACGACTTGATTCATCGAGTTATAAATCTTCAGAAATTAGACTCGAGCAAGACTCTGGTGAGATTTTAGACAGACTATGGCCAGGCTCAACCCAGAAACTAGGTTCATTTTAGCCGGGTGTAATATTGGGGAAAAATTATATATTTATTTATATAAATTATATATATTTTTGGGGGATTTTGTTCATAATGATAATTCGACAAAGTTTTCTAAAGAATTATAGCACTAAAGCTGTTTGAATCCAATTCTCCCAACCTGTTACATTGGCACTATGTCTTTGGGCAGCTGTTGCTTTTTTGAAGACCTTTGAAGACCTTTGAAGACCTTCATTGGTTCATTGGTTTCAGTCTGCCATGCAGAGCTGTCTCTTGAAGTTTGTCACAATCACCATATTCCACACGGCGGTTAGTTCACCGTTCATCGAGCTGTCTTTAACCACAACTGATTTCAGACTCAGGTTGCAGATCGCCGTCTTCTGAGCAACATCCGTCCTTTAAAGCCAAACCACTTCCAACGGCGTGTTTAGCAGACCTTATCCAGTGCGACTTACAACTCATACAGTCCAACAATCCAAGCAATTGTGGGTTAAGGGCCTTACTTAAGGACCCAACTGTGGCAGCTTGTCAGAGGTGGGATTTGAACCCAGGACCATCACGTCCAGAGTCCAGTACCTTAACCGCTAGGTCTGGTCTCTGTTATTGAACTTCAGTCATGGCTTTTTCAACGTACAACACTTGATTTGTGGCACTCAGTATAGTTGTGAATTCTTTTATTTGTGGTGTTTTTGCAAATTGCCTGTCACATTCACTACACGATACTGTAAACCCAGTCGCCCATCGTTATAACAAACAATTATCGACACACCCTTAACTCAAGCACAACTGGCACTGATCCAAAAAGAATCATGCACACTTACAAGTGCTGACATCATAAAGGGTATAGAAAGCGTTAGGAACAGAGCCGGAGTAGCAGCCACCAGAGCACACACTTTCCAAAAACGCTTAGCATCCTCGTGGAAAGCCAAAAGGAACAAGTTTTCCTCTGGCTGAAAAGTGCTAGCGATTACCGTGTCAGAACCACTGAGTCACTCGTCTGCAGGGAAAGTCCTGGACGCAGAACGTGCCTGCGCTGGACATCTGGGCTGATTTGTTGTACGTAACGATACCGCGGAGCGACACAACACAACACAAATGGCTATTTACCACACAAGCCGGTTAAGACGGAATGTTACGGCAACCATTAAGACTCTGACAGATTCTATCCTCTCCTCGGGCCTTTGACACAGCTGGATTTCTTTAACAGAAACAGCGCTGATAGTTGTGTGTAATGCTGCTGTTTATTCAGCGTTTCATTCAGCTTCGGCTGGGAAGCCTGTTGAAATGTTATTGCAGCTGGCAGAGCTGCTGGCTTGCTTAGATAGCAGTGAGCTGGGAAACCAGTGGAGGTCGTCCAACGACGCTAATAGTTCCTATCTAATGCATATTTTCCTGACAGCAACTTTCAAGCACAATGGTAAATATTTGCCTGCCCCCGATAAATGATTTGTTTCTTATAACAATGGAAGATAAGGGGGCATCATTTGCACAGTTTAGGAATCTTCTAGAGAAATCAGTCGGGCTTTTCAAATTTAAAATAAAAAAGCAATTATGCATTATTACAGCTGTAAGCTCACAGTATAAGCAAGAGAGGAGGACTGCAGGCCAGTGATTGCTTTTGTACAACTTCTAGCCACCAACTGCTGCTTTCACTGGCAGGTGGTGGACTTGTACATTTTCTACCTTATCCACCCTTCATCTTTGCTTTTGGCTGATGGAACTGCTGTTCTAGTCGTGGAGAGATGATCCGAGAATCCTTCATAATGTGCTCCATTTGCCCTTTACATCACTGCTGAGTAAATATGTGCATGAAATATTGTCCTTGTTTATCTTTTCCGGTTCTTTTCCCTTTGGTTGGTTTTGCTCTTTTTTTAACATTTGTGCCTGACTTCAACAGTGTGTCATTGATTGATAGAGGGTTTCACACATGTAAACGTGGCTATGCTCACTATGACTGAATGTGAATCTTAAAGCCTAGCTTCTCTGTGGTTTCCTCACATGGTGTCTGTTCTGGCTTTTGTGGAGGAAAGAAACAATGGCAGCATGCCCGATTGGCATCACAGCCAGCAGCCATTTCATTTGTTATCCAATTAAAGCAGCTGCAGTCCTCCGAATGCAGCTGCTTTAATTGGATCTGTCTGTGGAGAGAACGGAGGCAGCGATTTGTGACTAGAAGGTACTTTTTGCGCTGCCTCATCGCTGGTCTGGCCTGATAAGACAGTTGTGTGACCCTGAGCAGTGTGTGGATGTGTCCAGTGGATTCAATGCGAGACCGCTCTCAATACAGAACCTGGCAAGGACACTCCGAGCAGAGTCAAACGCTTAGACACAGGGCTATTTAACTTTAACAATTTATAATTGTATCAATAGCCCCCCAAGAGCCTTTGGGTTAATTAGGAGAAATGCTTTTTATCCTGGGCCAAGCTAATGACTGGATGTAGATAAATGCATGGGTCATAGGACATCTCTCAGCCTTTTAAAAAATGGGGAAAGATTTGAATGCATCTTGACTTTGATCAGCCAGAATGTTGCTTTAGGTTATATGTAAAAAAACAGGAATCAGCAATAACAATTGCCTGAATGCCCAGTTTCAATAATAATTTTAAATACAACATTGGGCAAAAAAATAGCTTGCCCAGTTGTACTATTTCATGTGTAGAGGTGCGGTGTGTTAACAGAACAGTGTAACTGGGGCCGAAGTTAATTCTTTAAGAGGCAATAGAATATCAATTTGCATATCCAGTCAAAACAAATATGGTGAACTTAACTGTTGACAAACTATGTCAAAGCAAGTGCACAAATGTCCCAAAATGTGAATATGAAGCAGGAAGTTTTCATTCCACCTGAAAAAACATGTGGCTCAATTTTGACCCCTCTGTACCAGAGACGCTCGGCAAAGTGTGCTGGAAATATTCCAACAAGTTAGCTGAAAGGGTTATTTTTTTTGGTCAGAACTACAGCTTTTAAAAAACAGTCTGTCAGTCTGTATAGCAGTGAAAAAGCCGCTAGCATTTCTTTAGGAAATCTTGGCTTATTTACAAAAAAAATCTTAATTGATAGTCGCCATTGTGAGAACGTACATTTATTTAAAGAATAAATAACCTTATGAAAGTATATTAGCTTGTGTTTATTTATATGTGAGTAACTCGGTAGAAGTTGCTAACTGTTTTTTGGGGGGGCCGAGCTGAGACAATTATACTTTAATTTATTTATTGAAAGAAATATTTTGGTCTGTGTGCGCTAAGCTCTGTGTACAAAACGTGTTTTCTGGTAGCTTTCTGGCTTGACCATGTCATCTTTAGCAAACTGTTTAGTGTTCTTAAAGTGAACTCATGAACATTAGCCAGTTTAAGAGACTTGCTTAGAATTCACCCTGGGTTCCATTAAGACCTCATTGACTTGCTTTTAGTGATACTTGGTACGCCAACCACACCTGGGAAGGACAAACGTGTTCTCGAATTCCCTCCATTTGGACTGTGGGTTGGTGGAGTCCAAACCTTTTACAGATAACTTTGTACATTCTGTTGCTGAATTGAACTTTTTCTACAGTCCTCAGAAATAACCTTTATTAGTCCCATGATACCCTTTCACAAACATATGATGTGGAGATCAGCCATGAATAGATCCTTGTCTATTAAATATAACAGGGTGCTTACTCATGTCTGATTCATCATGTGTGTTATTGGTCTTCACCTTTAAAGAACTGCAATTCCTAGAGGTTCACGTGTTTGACCCTCATGGATATATAATATTTAATAATTTACTTCAATAAATAAAAGACATAAAGAATTTGTCTTCTTTGCGAGTTCCTGTTTTCTGCATTTTGGACTATTGGGTTTTTGGACATATGGACATATTTATGCAGACGTATAGAAAATTATGAAAGGTCGTGGTGTGCGAGTGTACACATGCATACACCGTATACGTCTGGCCATTCGTGTGTGACCGCAGATTGTGTCCCAGCCCCACTACAGGTAGAGTGTAATTACTTGGTTTGACAAAAACCCTGCCACTCGAGATAAGTTTGCACTTGCATTTCAGTGCGTGCTTTGCATTTACATGTATGTCATTTAGCAGACTGTTATCCAGAGCAACTTACAATTAATATAGTCTTAAAATCCAAGCAATTGTAGATTATGGGCTTTACTTAGTGACCCAACTGTGGCAAAGGTGGGATTTGAACCCTGGCCACAGTCCTGCATTAAAACAATGTCTTTCTGGTAATTGCTGTTGGGGTTTTTTAGTGTTCTGCATGCTATGGGTCTGTAGGAGAAGTCATAATGATATATTGCACCAAGGAAGATAAGACATGGTGTACATTTTGTTACTGAATTATTAATGTTATAAATGCATTCTGTTGAAGTTTATCTTCTTGTGTGTCGTGCATTGTAATGAAATAACGAGTTATTTACAGTCACGTAGGAGCGAGCAAAAATGGAATTAATCTCGAGTGAATATTTTAACCATTTTACGGTGTGTGTTTGCGCTCTGAATTTTTCCTGGATATGGGAAGTCTGTTCTCGTGGTCGCAATGTTGAATGTGAGAGAAATGTTCAGGACTAAAGACATGGCGTAAGTGCAATGTAACTAGTAACTTGTATAATAGGGTGAGATACAGCAGTGCTGCTTTAGTTCTTAAACACTCCTCACACTCTGTGCACTCTTAGACACATCTATCTTATTGCACCACCTTGTATTTGTAAAGTCAGAGATGATAGCTCAGATGCTGCACCTGCACAACACCAAATAAAACAACCACCGTGTCAGTGTTCCTGAAGGGCTGAGAATGATCCCCCACCCAAATAGTCCTGACTATTAGACAACAGATTAAAGGGGACTAACAAAGTTTCTAGTGAAACAGATGGACTACAGTCTGTAATTTTAGAACTACAAAGTGCATATTCTGAAAAGTACTGTAGAATCACAGGCAAAAAGTTTCATAGTAGATCAATTCAACAAGAAAACAATGCTTCTGACAACCGTGTGCGTTTTTTTTCTGTACGTATGTATGTGTTAGAGATTAACCAATCAATAGGCCGATGACCAGAATCGACCAGTTTTCATTTGATAGGAAGATCAGTCTTGTATAACAGATTTTGTGCCGGTCACTCTTGTACTATGCGTGACACACAAACAGCCTTGCATGAAGAACTTTCACTAACATTACTTTGTGTTTAACACAGATTTTAACTTAATGTTTAACGTAGTTTGAGTATTAAACTGTGTGTTCGTTAATTAGACCGATCGGTGCTGATACACACTGATGATGAGAATGTTAGATTTCAGTTGTGCTCTGAAGTTCACTAAAGAGTCTCTTACTATATATTACAGTATTAGTAAGGAAGCAGTGTTATTTGGGATGCAGCCATGTCTTTGTAGTTAATCACATTAAGTGCAGTATACATTAGGCCAGACTTTTTATTTATTTTTTATTTTTTTATTGCTTGTTTCGCGGCTCCACCGACTATCATATTTGAAGAATACAAAAAATTAAAAACAATTTTGGTATTTCTCGGATCCGCCGCAGTACCAATGGTTGACATAAAATAACAAATCTTTTTTAGCTTTTTCTGCCCTCTGGTCAACGGTTTTCTTCTGTTCACTTAATTTTTTTCCAGATTCACTTTAATTTAATTGTAGGTTAAATACATTTTATTTTTAAAGAAATATTTATTTTTATATTTCCTCCTTTCTTGTATTGATTCCACATAGTCCTGGAGAAATGAATGAATGAGTGGAATTTGACAAAGCTAAAGCAAACTCTACTGAGAATGAGAGCCAGACACAATCAAGAAGCTCCTGCTATCTTTCTTTTTAATTGTAGAAGTATTAAGCACTAGAAAACATTACCAAAACTTATCTGAATGCTGCAATTTATATTTCCTGAACAGGGAAAAATAATCTGAATCGTCCAAAATCAGAATTGGCCAGTCAAATGTTACAAATATCAGAATCGACCAAGAAAATTGCAGTCAGTTCATCTCTAGTATGTATGTGGGTCTATTCTTTGTGTGTATGTATACTGCTTACAAAAATGAGGGTGCATCTTAAAATTGAAAATCCCATAATGAAATGCCCTCTAATTTTTGTGAGCTGTTTGTGTAGTATATATAGGTTTCTAAACTGAGTCCTGCCAGGATATTAAGCGAGTTATTCTTTAGCCTAGTTTGAAATGTTTTTAGTAAATCAGGATGCCAAGGCTTGAGACAGCCTGTTCAGTGATGCACATACCTTTATTTCCACTGCTGAGCTTTCACATTTAGCAGAAAGGGGATGGGACGGGAGGGGGGGGCTTGCCTTCAGAATCTCAATAGGTACAGCCGTGCTTGGGAGATTAGTTTGGCCGAGGTCCCAACAGATGAATAAAGAATAGATGTGGTTGAATGTCGGTGATGGATGTTGATCACATGGCTGATCCCTGTGAGAGGCATATTATTATCCGAGATTGCATGGGTTTAGAGAAATTGATATACTATGCTTGTATTCTTGTTATTTGAAGTTTCAGCAATATCTAGTATTATTGCTTCAAAGTGCTTATTTTCTGGTTTTGTGTCGCAAGATGTTGAAATGCATCACCTGGTCAGATTAAAATGGCCTCCTGTGGCTTGAATTATATAGGTAGATTTAAGCTAGTAGCTCAGTATTTATTCTGTTTGCTTCCCAAGAAACAAAAATATAGGCAGAATTAGTTTTTATTCTGCCGTTTCTTCGAGGGACAGAGCGAAATATGGTAATTGGTGTTATAACTGAGGATGGCTTAGTTTTGCATGCTATAGTTTCAAAAGTTGACATTGTGAATTTTGTGACCTACCTATTTTCGGTTAATGTTGTTTTAGCGTAAATGGTATGTTTTAGTCACAGCTCTTAGTTGTCCAGAGCAGGTCTTTGCTGTTGAAAAGTTTAATTCACAATGGTTTTTGGTGTTATCACTTTTACTGGTAGTGACTTTGATTTTATTTTTGGTGTGGGTGAACTGCTGAAATGTCCCTGTTAAAATAGGTACAGTCGAATCCGGTTAATTGGACCACCGGTTAATGGGACCAGCCGCTTATT
>JAUZSV010206377.1:0-12702 GCA_034780495.1 Parotocinclus cesarpintoi
GGGCTACTTACAGCAGGACAGGCACATACACTTAAAAATGGCATTTATAGCTTGCTACAAATAAGTGAAAAGCCAGGAACCCAGTGACCTCCACAATAAAAACACATGTTAGAAGCAAGCACTAAACCGGTAAGGTAGTTACTTACCATTGGGTGACCCCTTTTCAAACAGTGGCTACTCATAAAAAAAAATCTGCCAGAATGCCAGGCAAGATAATACTATTCTTAACTGGGAATTATTATTATTATTATTATTATTATTATTATTATTATTATTATTAAAATTAGCATTAATTGCCATACAAATTTTTGTTTTATTTTGTCCGTTTAACTATGTAATGTGGCTAACGAGCAACCTGAGTAAAGTCTACTGGATTACAGTAAAGCATTACAGAGGTTAAAAATGACTAAAATTTACCTGAGTCTTGTTTTCTAAAGGATTCCCATGGTTTATGCAGTATGAATGCTGGCAGCATTAAAGTATATAGGATTACATAGTAATTACATAATACATTTTATAAATGATTAATATTCGAAGGCATGAGAATACTACAGTGAACTGAAATCCAGTGGAAGCTCCAACATATACAATACATATATTTGTTACATATTTTGTTATTTATAACTTTCAGCAACACACACTTGGAACTCATTCATAATATAATTAGAATGAGTTTTGCTGATACCCCAGTGATACTTAGTAAGACACATTTAAAGATCTTAAACAGCAAATGTGTTTGAAATATAATTTTAGGCTGTCCACAAACATTTGAATAATGAAAAAAAAAAAAACGAAACTATTTTTTGATATACAGACAAGCCATGTTCTTTTCACAATAAGCTTGAACAAATAACAAAATGAACGCTAAGCTTCAATTCTCTTATGAGACGGAAATGCCATCAACCACCAACTGGAACCAGTGCTGCTTAGTAGCAGGCTGCCCCTGAGAGCTGACAAACAGCTGTGTGTGTGTTCTAAATATTCATGGATCCCTCACAGGACACAATTTACACAACCACTCTTCCTCATCAGTTTAATTAGGGTGAGAAATTAAAGCGTATATGGCAGGGTCTAGCTCCCAAACAGACTGAAGAACTCTATTCTTGGCTTTGGCACTACAAAATAGCCTGAAGCAATCATGTGTAATAAATCCTTATGTGGTGAACCTTCTAAAAGTGTGCAAAGATGTCAGCTTCCAATCGTCTCTCCATCCGTATTGGTTATCCATGGGAATCTAAAAATGGGCTTAACGTATTAGAACTCTCAATAGTTCCAAAACTCTCACATGCAAATTTGCTTCACCACCGGTTGGGTAAAGCTTCTACACAGGTACTCTGGGGTCTTACATTAATATTGGATTCTGCTCGGAATCTGTTTCCTTTAAGCAAAGCGTGGAGAGACAACACATTTTAACCTCCTTCCCAGAAGGAAGCCATGTGCTAAGCTGAGCACATGACATACAATGACTTTCAAAAGTCTTAGGCCACCATTAGATTTGCTGTTTTAAGCTAGAGTCTAATAACCATATTGAACATGTTCCCAGTGATTGGACACAGAAATTTCAATCTTTGATTTTTTCTTATTTATCACTATAATACCTTTTTCCACTGATCTATATCGCAACCTTTGTGAGCTTAAGTATATCTTGTGACTCTGTGTGCCAGACTGATCATGCCTGCCAGTTTGCAAATTTTTTACGTTATTCTATACAATATTTTATTTATTTTCACTATCGTCTTACATGCTATAGTTGTAAATTCGCTATATCACTATATAAAATAGAAAATATACTGTATTTGAGTTATTATGTTAATATGTATTTAGCTTCTGTTTATTTACTATATACTTAATGATTAGAAAACTAAGTTTAATTCAGATATAAACCATCATATATCATATAATCTGTCCTAGCAGGATGGCCCCCTTTTTGAGCCTTGGCTCTCCCAAGGTTTCTCCCTTATAACATTTTAGGGAGATTTTCCTTACCACTGTCAATCTAGGCTCTGGCCTTAGATAAAATACTATAATATAAAAGTGTGATTTGAGATAATAATCGCTTTATGATAATGCTCAATTGCTCAAGGAGTTTCTTGACTGTCATTTTTTTTGACAATTCCTGATCAAGCTTGTCATGACAGATGAACCTGATAGATGAGAGGAAAGACTGCTGCAGCTTAGAGAAGCCGTTTTAGTTTCTAGTTTTTGTAATTCTACATACAAATTTCCTGTATTTTATCATTGTATTCTAGTAAAGAGACTATTTTACTTTTTTATCTTACTATTTTTATTTTAGATAGATAGATAGATAGATAGATAGATTTATTTGTGTATTACAGCAGCACACGAATGGCAGCCTAAGACTTTTGCACTGTACTGTGCAGTATTACATGGCAAAAAATTTTTACACACCAAGACTGATTACTATTTCCATGGAAAATGTTAAAGTAATTCAGAGTAGTATAAGTTTTGTATGATCTAAAGCTGACGTGGCATTGGCAAGCTATTAGTATTTTACATCATAAAAGTGTCTATTGTTCAATGTAAGTGAGAAAGAGCAAATAGACTTTCTTGCGCACTATAATAAAATGCACCAAATACTTTTATTCATTCATCCGTGGCTTTACACACTGCAGTTGGCACTCCCTGTATCACTTCTGACACAGAAGTGAACTCAGCAAGGTGAAAGAGCAGCCATAAAATAACAATGCACGTCAGTTGACGAAGGCAATAGTTTTGCACACTTCCTACCAATTTCGATTTCAACAATCCAAAAGGTGCAGCTCTCATAACAATACGCAACAACGTCACATCGAGGGCTACAAATGACATCATGGAAGCTGTGTGGTGGATAGGAAGCCAGGGTTTGAATTGGAGTTGCAAAGAAAGAGACAGCAGGAGACGTTGGGGCCATGGAAAGCTACTTGATCTCCTATTACAGAAGCAGACTGTATCCACTCTTGCATTACCTGTTTTTCATTAAGCCATCTGTGAAAACAGACAATACTAATGAGCATTCACTGCATCAGTCCCTGACCCCAAAGCTCTGGAACACCCAATCATTTTTACATGTTTTGAGAAAATCCATCTCCATTAGGATGTCAGCAGTTCCAGCCACTCAGTAAGCAGTGTGCAAATATGGTGACAGAAACAAGGTTGACCAGGGTGCGTAGGTGGAGCAGATTGTCTTATTGATCTGTACAATTTAAGAAATATATATATGACTTCAAAACGCTCACAAATTTACACTTAACACAGCAAACTTGTTTCAACACTCATTCTCCAGTTCTACAATTACAGACTGTAGTCCACATCTGTTTCTCCACATACTTTGTTATTCTCCTTTACTTTGTTCTCTAATGGTCAGGACCCCCACAGGACCACTACAGATTAGATACTGTTTGGGTAATGAATCATTCCCAGCGTTGCAGTGACACTGATATGTTGGTGCTGTGTTGTGTTGTGGAGGGTGTGTTGCGCTGATATGAGTGGATCAGACTCAGATGTGCTGCTGGAAATTGAAATGTTGTTTGTTGTTGTATTTACTGAAATATGTCCTGTGGGCAGTTTTACACATGATTGGATCTGTAAGGTGACCAATTAGAACACAGAGGGGGTGTGGTTATTAACTTTGAATGTGGCAACGCTTATTGCTTCGAGAGCAAGCAGTGGTGTGTGAGCTGGCCCTTTATATCGCAGATTTATCATCTATTTTAGGGTTATCTGACCTTCTCAGATAAGCCAGGAGCTTCAACAAGCTTTTTAAACAGATCAGTGTCACTGCTGGACTGAAAGTCCACCTACCAAATATGTCCAGCCACCGGTGAGCACTGGTGTAGGATTAAAGGATGACCAACAAAACTGTGCAGCCACACATGAGCTACTGTCTCTGATTTTGCATTTACAGTAGAGCAATAATGTAGAACACAGAGTTAAAAACGCCAGCAGCACTCCTGTTTGTGAACCACTCATGTCATGATCCCTGCAATGCTGAGAATGAAGCACCAGTCAAATAGTACCTGATCTGTGGTGGTCCAGACCATTAGAGAAAAGAGTAAAGGGGACGAACAAAGTATTTAGAGAAACAGATGGACTGGAGTTTGTAATCGTAGCACTACAATCATCCATATGGTGAGTGGAACTGCTAACAAGTACAGTGAATGCTGCAACGAGGAGGTGTACCTTCTAAAAAGATCAGTGAGTGCAGATTCAGAAGGCATCAAATCAATTTACTGGCCTAAAAAGCAGCAATCTTTGTGAAAAGTCATAGAATGTCAGGGGGTGAGGAGACAGGAAAAAAAGGTGTATAAGCATATTAATGTCTTTTAAAAGCCTGGGGCGTGCTTGCTCTCTTTCTCTATGTCTTTTTCAGATGACATGCTAGAGAGCACAGTAAGAATTACATTCTCCATGGCCCAAAGGCCCTGATGACAGATCCACTATGTGCTTTTTGAGGACTTGATGCCTTTTCCTCTGCCGGAAGCCATTTCTCCAACAGTGCTGGCATTTAGCTCTCTCTATGGACCTCAGCGAGCCCGCCCTTCACCTCACTCACAAATACACTCCATCAACACCCCATTTATAATCACAGAGAGGACGGAAGAGTATGCGGGACTGTTCATCCGCATCATGGAAACATCCCAGAGTGTTTGACAAGCCTAGCAAAGCAATTCAGACTTGCCTGACATTTTGTTTATGCCCAACAATGCCATCCAACAGCTTGTGCCCTTTCCTAGGCCAAACGCCTGAGATTAAGGACTTTGCTGAGGGGACTGAGGAAAGTGGTCAGATGAAGTCCATTTGAACCCCAGGGATCAGAGCACGGCGCCACAGAGGCATGTGTATTCCGCTTCTAGGGAAAAGAGCCCAGTGCTTTAATTCACGTTGCGGACAGAAAGACGCAGAACAAACGACGCTAGAGAATAAGTCTGATTCGCGGAAGAGCGAAACACCGTCTGGGTATTAAAATAGTCAAAAACAAAGATGCCCTCTTTGTGCACCGCCCTGCAACAGGTGACTCACAGATGGAGCGTTTCTGCAACATCTATCCGGCTTTCATCTCTGCACATCATTAGGGACCACCATGCCTTGCTAAAAAGAGGCTGCCTATTCACACACACACACACACACACACACACACACACACACACACACACACACACACACACACACAAACATGCACCTCCTTTTGATCATAGGTTGAGGTGCTCTGTGCCTGTTCTGTAAACAATGAAGCGATGGCAGCGTCACTAGGTAATGAAGCACTATACAGATGCTTTGTCCTTCTCGGCTCTTACCACATGCACTACAGCTACGTGTCAGGAACACGACCTCTCCTGCCTTTCATCTTCACAGTCCTTAATGAACAACAAACCTCTCTCTCCCCAACTCCATCGCCCTTTCTAACTGTCTCTGTCTCTCCCTGCCATATTGGTTCAATTTTCCCCCATTTTTCACTCCCTCACTTAACTATCTTGTTGTCTTTCATCTTATTCACACAAGCACCATCAATATCTTAACCATATTTGTTAACCACACTACTATAGGTTCTTATTTACAGCTCCACTGATTTATAGATACACCACACAGGTGTGCCCAGTTTATCATCCACATCATGTACTGTGATGCACTGACCAAAATGGTCATGGACTGGACATTACCATGTAGTCATGTAGTAGTTTAGATACTTTGTGCGTGGAATTTAATTTAAGCAATGATAGTATTTCAATCACAATGTGAAAAAAATAATGTTTAAGAAATGTAAACAGAATTAATCCATTCCTGGCTTCCAAATCTCAACCTACATTCGTATGGAATTAATGATTTAAAGCAAGAATAAAGCAATGTAATATAATGCATAAAATCGATAGACATGAAATAAGAGACTATAAAGTGAAGTCATAATCTTATATAATATACATAAAATAATAATAAAACAACATAATATGATATAATATACATAATACGTCTATTTCTTTCTGTTGGGTTTTATGGCGACTGGCATGCTGTATTGGTCCATTATTGACACTGACTAGACTGGATTACATGCATTATGGCTGGAAGATCGCACCATTAAGTGTTCTATGGGTTCCCAAGTTAAAAAATTAGAATTATTCGGACAATTTTGGGGGGATGTCAAAATTAGACGGACCGTTCAATGTCAAAATTGTTTGAGTGCAGAAGTGTGCAAATTCCAGGGTTCAACTATAGTACAAAACTGTACTTTACAATACAGTAAGCCTTCTCGTTGCATATTTTTTGTCATCCACACATGAATTAAATATATGAGAGACATTTCAGGAAACCCATTCAGGTTTTTCAGATTTCCTATTATGATTTTTAAGAACTCGTACAGAGAACAGACATTGTTCAGACGGATGTTAAACGGCACGTACCTCTACAGGCATAAGCTCACTGTAATTATTGAGCGCTGCTATTTCAGCAATGCTCGATGATAAACAAATTCATGCTATAAAGTATACATTTTAAAATGAACAAATGAACTGAAATATATCTTCCCCTTATAAGTACTCCCAACCAGAAAAAACAACAACAAACAAATGCAGACTACTTCTACAGACATTACTATTGTTTTATTGTTATTACTACTTTTATTAATACTATTATTTATCATTCATCATGCCTCCCGGTTTCTTCTCCATTTAAACTCCATAGCTGATTCTACATGACTTGGTTTTGAGGTTAACCTTCTTAAGCTGTTCTCAGGCTAAAGTTGTTCATTATTAATTCACCACTATTGATCGGGATGTCTGGGGAGACAATTGGCTCGGAGATCGAGTAACTGTAAAAACATGCATTGGTGACACCTCTGCAAGTGCAACGGGTTGTCCGATGGCTTCGTGCTAGTTCTGTTGTGACACTAGTCCTGGCTGTGACAAGGTCCTGCAGTACAATAGACGTTTTGGTTTAATTAGCATTAAAACACATGGATAAAGTAACTCTGGTGGTAAAAAAAAAAAAAACCCATTAAAATCCTCTTTCTCTCAATCTCCAACCTTACCTTAGAAGGATAGAATCCTACACGTTATTACTGTATAGTTACTGCACAAATATGATGATGAATATAACCTAAATTAGCTAATGAATGATCCTAAGGAAATCTCACTATGGTTATTAATGCTTGAAATGATCACAACTGTTATAGTTTTCTGTGTTCTTTTATTAGTTTCCTTTGGATAAAGTATATGAATGTCATAGACTCTCACCCTTGTAGCTTCCTCCACCCTTTTAAAGCACAGACTGCAGAATTTAATTCTCCACACCACCCTCCCTCACTTGCTCTCTCTGTATTGACATTCCTCTCATTTTCTCCAGTGCTGAGTGGAGTTCAGGGTGTCACGCATGAATTATGTAGGCAAGGATGCCACCGAGCTGACAAACACAAATCCCATCATAATTGAGACAATAGAAAAAAAAAGCTATAGCATCTTGATCAATACCCACTGCCACAGTGAAAATCTGTCCAGTCCATTAACTTTACTCCAACACATGCATTTGCGTTACATGCTATTACACACTTGTGGGTTACGCTGAGGCTGTGGGTTTATGCAAAACAAAAGGGACAAAAATGAAACACGCCAGTTATGAAGTGTGGTTGATGGACCTATAGTTTTATGCTCACAAAATCGTAATAATTATATATGAAAAGGGAGGCCTTTTCAGTCAAAAAAATTGAGACATTGAGAAGTCACTTTTTGCTGCGAAATTTAAACCAAATTTCTGACTTGAGAAAAGAGACATTGAAGACAGTGTGTTCACCTCAGTGGTTATAAAAAAATTAATATACAGGACAGTACATCGTTTTGCTTTAGTCATGCATTTATTCAATGCTTAGGTAAGAACACAGGAATAAAAAGTCATTTGGAGTTGGTTATGGGTTAATCCTATTTACATTATTTTTTTATTATAATTTGATTCTGACTTCGAGCAAATTCGAGTTCGAGTTCCAATGGCCTTCTGGAGATTCCACTATAATAGTGTTGTAACTCAATGTGATTTGAGGTAAAAAAAAAAAAAAAGATTAATGAAAAAACAACAATTAAAACACATAAGGTAAAAATTAAAGACTATGGTGGCTCAGTGATTAAGGTACTGGACTAAGGACTAAACATTGCAGACTTTAAATATCATTAGGTCACCAAGAAAAAAAAGGCAAATATGAAGGGGATTGCAAAATGATTTTCTGTCTGAATGTATAGTTCTTTCTGTCTGTTTTTCTTAAATAATGTTTGATAATTTAAGTCTATCATTATTAAAAGCATTAAGCAGCCATATTCACAATTAAGTGAATAAGTATGTATTAAAGAAAAAAAACTATTTTAATGCGTCTGAGGAGCCACGGTAAAAAAATTAAAGGCAAACATTAAAGGCTCAAAAAAGGGGACCAACCTTCTTGAGCAGCCTAAGTGTTATAGTAAAAAAATATTCCAATAACTGCAGAAGATCAGATTTTGTCAGTGAACTCAGAGCACTCTTAAATAATCAGATAATGGGAATGTTCCAGGTATACATGACTCAGATAATAATTGGATTTCTACCTTGCAACCAGCCAATAATCTCACAGCAAGACGTGACTACAGGATTAAATAATCAAATCAGTAATTTTTTGAGCATATACTGAAAAGTCTCCACAATGAGTTCAAGATAAACAGGTGCTGCAGGTAATTATAGGGTTGCCAGATTCCGCAAGTTAAAAAACAAGCCTTGTCTATAGAAAATAATCCTATAGGTAGTAAAGTCTCTAATAATATGCAGAGCTGGCAATAAAGACTCCCGTGTTCAATTTGCATGATTCAGATTAGTTCATAGGTTCATAAACGTAGACATGTACTTATCATAAGTTCATAAACTTATACAGTTCTTTCTGTGAAAAGAAACAACTTTTTTGGTAAAGACAGTGATACATTGCAACTTTATACACTGTTTTACCAATCAAAGCCCTAGCAGATTCGTATGAAGTGGCACACCTGATTGCAAAAGTCTTACTTTTACCTTAGTGTGAGTAGGATACCCAATTGTACATGAGTTTACTCATGCTTTCACCACCTCTGCTGGATAGAAATTGTCTACTCACAGAACCGGCACAAAAGCAGTTTATTACACAACCGACTCTACAGGACGAGGGCAGAGTGAGGGATGATTTCCAGCTCAGGTCAATGTCCTGCATTCAAGCACACAAACCCCCCTGAGCTCCCATCAAAGCTGATAACTACTCCTAGGTTGGCCCCAATCCCCCACCCACCTGTAAAATCCTCCATTTTTACTGTAGACATCTGGAGAAATGTGTTCCAACATTTTTCCCCTACACGTACTTCTTGGAAGCACTTGTAACAGCTGATGGTCATTTGTGGAGAAGATCAGAAGATAACTCATATCTGTAGACAACACTTCCAATCAATAAAACATTCTCAGACTGAAGGATGGCCATTTATCAGCTGGAATGGCTAGTTGTTAATGGTGCGGATGTATAAATGGTCTGTCTGAGCCCTCAACATACTGACACAGCAGGAGGTCAGTCATTAGGGTGCAAATGCAGTCTGAGTGTTAGCTGCTTTCTGTATAATCATTTAAGCTTTAATGCAGAATGTAAGAAACATCAACACTAATTTACCACTGATTAGTTTCCACGATCGATATGTCGCTGCAGCTGCCTCTCCAATGGGGAAGACCATATTCAGTGTGTGCAAAAATCTTAGGTCAAAATTCAATCACTAGATTTGTTGTTTAGTAATGGTATAATGACCATGTGCAATTATTTTTCTGGCTTTTTTATTCGAATGCAACCAGAAATACAAGACAGGTGTATGGCGTAATAAAAACTGAAACGTCAGAAAAACAGAGGCACAACTCACATTCTTGTAACAATTGAAATATATATTTTTATGGGACAACACTGAGGAGGTGACACTTTGAGAAATATAAGTAGTCAGTTTACAGCTTTTATAACAGATTAAATATGCTGTACCCTCAAAATAACTCAGAAACGCACTTTTCAAAACAAAAATAGCAAATCTGACCCAAAAGGTAGACAGAGCTCGTGCTCTTCGGTCGTCGGTCCCTACGTAGCCTCACTCCAGCCGGGTGTTTGTTCTGAATAGGACACTCCCGGTCTGACTTCTTTGTTTTAGAGCTCACGCTCGACCTCTGGCACTTCGGCTCCCCTCGCGATTTATTCTCGTTCGCGCTCCTCGCGTATTTGAGTTTATTTTCATGTTCCGGCGCTTTGCGCCTTTTGTGTGTTATTCACACTCGTGCTACAAGCTCGCCCCGAGCATATATGCTCGCCTTTTTGCGCTTTAGCCACTTCCGCGATTTTTTCGCCCCCCTTGCTTTGCGTGTGCGTTAGAGCTCACGCTCGCCCTCTGGTGCTTCGGAGCCCTTTTCCACTCATTACAGCAGCAACCCGGTCTTTGTGTTAAAAGTACACTGTCCGGCGCTCTTGCGCTCTATTGAGTCGGACTCTAGTCGTGGCTGGCTCGAGGTGTGCCCCGACTAGTATCCCGGTTTTGGTTTTTTAGTATTGCATGCACTTTCGATCTCACTTTCGCTTAACGTGCCTTATGCACGCTTGCCCCGACTGACGCTTTGGCGTCTTCTCGTGACTAGGTCGCAGGTTGCTCCTAATTGGGACGCAATCTCAGCGTGCCCCTTTATCCTTTCGGTTTCATTATGTTAGGAGTCTCACGCTTCACTCTTCAACCCTTTTTAGTTGTTCTATATTATTTCCCCATTATTATTATACGACGTGGAATATACTTATCCTGCATACTTGGGTCCTAAATAAAAACACCACCACTGCTCGTAACAGAACCAGAGATATTTTAAGCTATGTCAGGTGAACTTTATTTTATTTGTAAATATTAACATCTTTTGTAATGTGTGCAGCTTGTGGATTGGACATGGTTAAGATAAGGTTTCTTTTTTGCACAGTTTTAAGAAGTTTTTGTAAATATAACATGTTATATCAGATAATGTTGAATGGTGCTCCTGAAAGCAGTGCCGTCTGAGGCATTGAAGGTCACTGACGATCAGGTTAAGGTTTAGATTAAGCTTGCACCCTTGGCCTTTACACAGTGAAATTCCTGCAGATTCCTTTAATCACTTAATGATATTATGCACTGTAGAGAGAGAAATATGCAAATTCCTTCCAGATTCGAACTTCTTTTGAAATGTGTTGCAGACCTGAAATGCAAGAATGGATGTTTATTAACAAATAAAATAAAGTTGACCAGACAACACATTTAATGCCATACTGTCTGCAATTGAATCAAAATAAGTGTTTTTAGATGCATTTTTCATTCTGCCCCAAATTCTCTGACTGGTGTTGTACTTTTATTTTGGTTTTGGACAGGACATTATGTAAAAGCCTCATGTTATTTTACATAGAGAACTCAGAGAATAAATGTAGTAAATAGGGGCATTAACACATTTTAAACTAAATTAAGATTTTATTAAATTATATTTAGTGTTTCTAACTTATTTTTTACAGTCCGTTCGATCATACCAGGTTACACATGTTAAGCATACTGTGCATGTCAAACATGCACAGCAATATATGATTCGATCTGTACTGTTTAATATAACATCAGTAAGTTTAGGTACACAGGCATGCATTTTTAAGGTATTCAGCTGCTGAGTTTTCATAAGCTTTTTCTAGAACATGCCACCGTTATTCTGAAGACTGTGGTTGTCGCACTAGATTCTGTATCTTTATGTCATTTCAAACCGACTCAATAATGTTGAGATCATGGCTCTATGAGACCACATAATTTGTTGTTACACACCTTGTTGTTTTTACTGTTAATAGTTCTTAATTAATTTGGCTGTGTGTTTGGAATCCTTATAATGCTGGATAAAAAAATTGGGACCAATGAGGCACCTACCTACTTGAACTTTAACATCATGGATAAGAATCTACCTGTACTTGTCAGCAGTGGGTGGAGCATTAATTTAAACCAAATCACCAACTCCATTTACCAAAATATAGCCCCCAACCTGCAGGAAACCAACACCATGCATCAATGTTGCATTCGGACACTGGTCCATGTAATGTTCTCTTCTGTTAGAGTCAAAAGCGTCAAATTTACACCTGGACCAATCACCAAACTCAGGATTCCTATGCACTGAATGACCTATGACCCTAGCTTGATGTAGGAGCTGAAAATCCCTATACACAGCACTTACTCTAACAGTTCGAAAAACTAAAAACGTTCCTGCCGTGCTCACTCAAGAGAAATATGCTGGAGAAAAGAAAACTAATTTTGATGCTGTTTTTATGTGTAAATTGTCACATGTGCATCAAGTTATTGAGCCTTAGAAAACAGACCTTAGAATAAGCAGTTCACTAACATTTCAAATATGTCTGATAGGGTTGGGCGATATTGAATTTTTCATACCGTCATACCGTTTTCGGATTATATGGCGGTATACGGTATTACCGTGGGGGTTGGGGGGGCATTTTCATCTCATTTCTAATTGATAATTTGTATGTTAAGTATTTAAATGCATCATTTAAATTTTCTTTGACACTTTACAATCGGCAGCGTTAAGCTTAGTGTTAACGCTAAATGTGACGAAAGTGCTATTGTTATTTCCGCTTAACAAACGTCCATAAAGCGCTTGTTAAAACATACGATCTACAAAAAAAGTAAAAGAAGCGAAACAATGATTTTAGTTTAACTTTAT
>JAUZSV010206486.1:0-12702 GCA_034780495.1 Parotocinclus cesarpintoi
TGTGTGTGTGTGTGTGTGTGTGTGTGTGTGTGTGTGTGTGTGTGTGTGTGTGTGTGTGTGTGTGTGTGTGTATATAAGTGAAGATGAAGATAGTTAACCGTAAGAAATGGTAACCAAGGTTTAAATAAAATACATAATGATATGATTTTAAAATACATAATGATATGATATCATCATATATCATCACCATATATCATCGGTGGAACGGCTGCTATGTTTTTGTTATTTCCTTTTTTTGCTTTCTTTGCACCTATATTACTCTGATTTCCTTATTTAATTTTCTTCCCTGTCTGTTGTCCCATCTAGTATACAGAGCAGTTTGTAAATGGGCTGCAGGCTCAGCTCGAGCAGTCCCGTCTTCAAGAGGAAGAGCTCCTCTGTGCACTAAAGGAGATGCAGGACAAGGTACTGGACCTGGAGAAGGTGAGGTATTTTATGCATTTTATGTATACATACTCGTATGTTTTCTATGTGCTTAATCTATAGATGATTGCTTAATATACTTATAATACATAATATTAATACTACTAATAATAATACTACTAAAAATAATACTGTGTGTGTCTGTGTGTGTCTGTGTGTGTCTGTGTGTGTCTGTGTGTGTCTGTGTGTGTCTGTGTGTTTGTTTGTGTAGAGGAGTAGCTCCCTGCCTGATGAAACAAATGTAGCTCAGTTACAGGAAGAACTTAAACAGATTAAGCTGAGAGAGCTGGAGACGCTGCACTCGTTTCGGGAGATGCAAGACAGTGTCACTGAACTCAACCAACACTGGCAGGTAACGTCACAAACATACATGCACGCACGCGCACACACACACACGCACGCGCACACACACATATGTCACACTTTATCTCTCCTCTAAATGGTTTCATTAATTAAAAGTCATAGTTTTGTAAATTAATAGTCATTGTAATTTTAAAATTAAAGAAGAGCTTATTGTCTAATAAGGCATATTCATGATCAGCAAATTTAAACAAAAAATACGCAATAAAAACTTTGACAAGATCTATTCTCTGGGACCTTTGTTCATGGAAATTACTTGTGTACAGTTTTTACAGGTTGCCAGATTTCAGCCTCTCAGGTTATGACGTTCTCAAATCATGAGTAGGTTGTTTCCTCTACAGCAAGCACTTCAGTCGAAAATATGAACATTACCGGTCCTTAGTAAGAACACTGTCTATTTTGTTTTTCATGGCACCAGAACAAAAGAAAATCATAGATGATTATTTGATAACTAATAGAATGCAGACAGTATATGTATACTAATTATTATGATTTTTTAAATGATTATTATTATTATTATTATTAATGATTGTGTGACAAGAAAAAACATATTCCTACGGAAATGAAAATTGTTTCTACAGATAAACATTTCAGATCTTAATTAAAAGCTTTTTAAATTGTGTTAGTATAGTTTGCAGTGTGGGTAAGTGCGATTATGAAGCTTACGTATTGAAAGTGGGTTTAAATGCGAGAAAGATTTTAGACAGGAAAATACTAAATGTATGAGTAAGAGAAAATCCGATCTGTGTAGAATGTGTGATGAATGTATAACAAAGAATATAATATTACATATATACAACCCCAAATAAGATTAAAAAAATTGGGATGGCATTAAACATGCAACTAAAAACACAGTGTGTCTTATATTTACTTATATTTACATTTTTATTTCATGGCAAGCAGTATAAACCTGAGGTATTTTATGTTTTGTCTGATCAAACTTAATTTAATTTGTTAATGTACATTTCCTGCATTTCAGGCTAGTAACATATTCTGAAAAAAAGTTGGTACAGAGGTTTGAGGTTACAGAGGTTAGGGTTAGTTAGTTAGTTAGTTAGCTAGCTAGTAACAAAAGAAACCCTAAATAATGATATGATTTCAAAAAGTTCTTACCATGTTTTGAATTTGTGCCGCACAATACGAAGTTACATTCACAAATGCCACTTAAAACTTTAACATACAAAGAAGAAGCCTCATGTTAACCATGTACAAAAGCAGTGTCGATATATCTGGTCTCAGAGGCATCTAGGATAGAACATCACACAGTGGAAACGTGTATTGTGATCAGATGAATCAGTATTCTAGGTGTTTGTATTTTTTTAAGAAAATGGATGCCAAAGACAAAAAAGTCCATCCACACTGTCATCAGCAATTCCAAATGCCAGGGTCTGTCATGATATGGGGTTGGGTCAGTGCCCTTTGGAAAATGTCATGTACACTTTTGTTATGTCAGCATTAATGCAGAAAAGTACATTTTTGCATTTTAGAACAACATATGCTATTAAGATGGCATCGGTTTCAGAGGCATTCGTGCCATTTTCAACAAGACAATGCAAAACCTAATGCTACACACATTACAAAGCATGGCTTTGGAAAAAGAGGGAACCCGACTTGTCTGCCTACAGTCATGACCGGTCCTCACCGGTCCTCAATAAATGTTGTCGCACACCTTAGGACATGTTTACAGGAAGAACACAACAGCACCTGAAACACTTAATTATTTGTATGGTGTCCTTGGTGTCAAACATCTTTTAAGTGTTGTTGAATCTCAGAATGACCTGTAATGCAGCAATGGATGTTTATTAACAAGTGAAATTGATCAGAAAAAACATGAAATGTCCTATGATCATAGTGCCTGCAATTACATACAAATAAAAATGTAAGTAAATGCAAGAATACTGAATAGATTTTTTTATTTATAATTTCCATCCTATAACAACTTTTTGGATTTGATTTTGTATTACCAATAATACTAAAACTACATACCATTACTACATATAACTGGTTTTACAATACATGTATATAAACTTGTGCATTTTGTGTATTCAGTTTTTAACCCCCAAAACATGTGTAATAATACACACCACAAAAATACTGTAGATATCTCACATTGTTCGGCATATCACAGTGTTTCTCTTTGCTGTTATATTACAAAATGTGAAAATAGTAATACGTTATAATGTATTTCTTGTTAACTCTAGTCTACTCATGAGTAATTGGAATATTGCTTCATATCAAGGCTATGTCTGCAGTCTAGATATGGATCTGTGTAATGTGGGAAATAAAACCCTGATAAGCTCTCACAAGTCTAGTCTTTCAGTTAATGTGTCTATAACTGTTTACCATGGTGTCCAAATGATTTTATTTAAATATGTGTACATTAGAAAATGAAAAGCTCTGTAGGATTCATGTCTGCATAATTACATTATAGTTCCACAATAATAACGATCCCCCCTTTTCCCCAACTCTCTCAGCACTATATGTCTCATGGAGGAGGCCAATGGAAGGAGTCTCCTAAGAAGAATGCTCTAAATGAGATGCAGGAAAAACTAATGGGCATGATATTAAGAGAGGCTAAGTCGCAGGATGAGCTTAAAGAGGTCAAACTCAAAAACCTGCAGCTGGAGAGCCAGGTCAGATTTTACACAACATGTATAATAATTCCATTCTAAAAACAGAAATTACAAATTCACAGTAATCCATAAAAATTTGTGAACCCTAAAACAGCATATTTTCACACAAGTCATAAAATGAGATGAGAAATCCCATTTGAACAATTGGTAATTTTTATAATTAATATAATAATTATATTATATAATATTATATATGTGTGTGAACCTCTAAGACTAAATTTGAAGGTGAAAGTTGTTTTTGATCAATGGTATGACAATCAAGAGTGAGTGGGTGGCCGGTTCTATTTAAAGAACAGGGGTTTATTGAAGTTTGATTTTCAGCACACCATTGTGTACGTGTAGTATCAAACAGTTTCATCAGTTTGTGTTGCACATGAGGCAGAAAAGGGTTCATAAATGATCTCTTAACAGTTTAGACAGTCATCCTGGACATAAAGTTTACACATTGATGAATCATTTGTAAGATAAACACTCTATTGCAAGTACCTTATCTCATATGTGAAACATGATGGTGGTAGTATATGTCTGTTTTGCTCGCTCCATCTGGACCAATGGCCAAGTCTTGGCCTTAATGTAATAGATATTTTGTGGAACAAGTTAATGAGGAAATGTACCAATATCCCATAGTTTATGCTGTTAAACTGGCTCGCTAAGTCGATGTACAAGACTTGTTGATGAAAGGTTTAACACTAGCTCCTGAAAGCAGAGTTTCACATACAGTATTTTAGAAAAGTGAGTGCACCCCTCACATTTTTGTAACTATTTTATTATATGTTTTCATGGGACATTGAATATATGACCCTTTGCTACAATGTAAAGTAGTCAGTCTACAGCTTGTGTAACTCAATATACAGTCATTAATGTCTAAACTGCTGGCAACAAAATTGAGTACAAACCTAAGTGAAAATGGCCAATTGCATTTTGTGTGGCCACCATTATTTCCAAGCACTACCTTAACTCACTTGGGCATGGAGTTCACTAGAGCTTCACAAGTTGCCACTGGAATTCTCTTCCACTCCATCATGATGACATCATGGACCTGAACCACCCCACGTTTAATTTCAAATATTAGTTCATACAGAGCAGTTTCTATTGCTTCATGAAATAATCCATTCCACTCGATCAATAAGATAATACACATCACTTAAAGTCCACTACGGGTTTTCTGGGTTTTTACAACAACTGAGTAGGCTACCATAACTCCGTAAATATAAGCGATATTCAAAGATTCAAACGGTTTCTTAAAGTAGAAGATGTGTATGGGGCATGTGGTATGGGGCATGGGGCTATGGTAAAAGCTCACTGAACGAGGGAAGTTTGTGCTGCAGCTTTGAGTTGACTAAGCAAAAGAAACAGCGAGATAGCGGTGTTGGTAAATGAGTTGAAGCGTGAATGTTTTATAAATATAGTTAATGGTTAAAATTAATGTTGACCTAATTAAATATTTGGGGTAAGCTATACCTTTTTTACTTTAAGTAACAATTGTATAAAATTACGAATCTTCTTTTTTTTAAACACACAGTTGAGTGTCACTAATTCTTGTCATGGTGGCATGATGTTGTTACACCTTTAATTAAATAAAAAGAATATACAAAATAAAAAGTAAAATGCACCCATAAAATCATTGTTGGTGATACATTGTGTCGGATTCGTTTTGTTGTTTTAGGCGTAGCAGTGGGTTTAAACACAGGCTGATGAATATATGGAGTAGTTGAGTTAAATTCCCCTATTAAATGTGCTTCTTACACCCCTGCCAAAGTGTTTTTGTGTATTTGTAGAATCAAATCAACAGTAAGGCGATGAACCGTCATGCACAGGAGAGTGCCAGTGTGCAGGAGAGATTGCAAAACTCCTTATCTCACAACAAGACACTTCAGACCCAGCTCAATGAAATGAAGAGGAAACAGGCTGAGTCAGACTGCAAGGTATACTCATACACCATAGACACCATGTGCCTGGTTGGAATTGTATAGGAGCTGGGTCTATCCAGGGTTGTCCCAATGTTACACAAAGAACAAAGGCCTCCGCCCCCACTCAGAGGATTGCAGGGTAACACATGAGCCATGGCACAACTTCACCTGGCTTACCAACTAGAATGACACAGTGTTGTTAAACCACACTAGTTTGTATCCTGTCTCTGGTGAGGTAAGGTCTCATTTGCCTGTTAAAGTTGTCTTTAGAACGGTTTTCAAGCCAATTCCCTCTTCATGAATTTCTAATGTGTGCAACATGTGGTTTTGCATTGTCTTGATGAAAAATGCATGGACATCCCTGCTAAAAATGTCATCTTGAAGGCAGCATATATTGATGTAAAATGTTAGTGTACTTTTTGCATTAATACTGCTGTCACAAAAGTGTAAATTACCTTTGGGCACTGACACAGCCCCAGGCCCTGGCTCTTGGACATAGGCTGATAACAGCCTATATGGCCCTTTTTTTCCCAAAAAAGATCTGGAACACAGATTCACGTGACCATAACACGTGTTACGTTTCCAATGTGTGATGATTCATCATAGATAACTCCAAGCCCAGAGAAGTTGACACAACATAATATGCAAGTCACATCCAGCCTTTCTTTGCGGAACATTGTTTAGAAACATTTTAATAATTTTCTCTTGCGTTTGTTGACAACCTGGAGAACCTCTTTCTTCTTCAAAAACACAACCTTTCATGGATACAGCTTTTCTACCAAATCACCTGCCTGTTTTAAATCACATTGTTATTTATTTTCATTATTAATGACTAGTCCCTTTGGACTGTATTGCAGGCTTGGAATATAGGAATGGGTGTATATTAACAAATTAAATACATCTAACCAGACAAAACCTTTTGGGTTCAAAATGTCTAAAAATACGTAAAAAAAAATAATAAGTCTGGGGTTTTTTTGTTTGTTTTCTTTGTTTTTCATTTTAATACTTAGACAAACAGATTAATGGACAGATGGGTGGCTGGGTAGACAGATAAGTAGATGGAGAGATGAATGTAAAAATTAATGAATGTAAAGACTGATAGTATTATTGTTTAGAGGTAGAATTATTCATAGATGGATAGCTGTCGGAATTATTGGAATGAATGAATGACTATATAAGCTTTCTATTTTACTCACACTATCTTTATTAGAGTAAGGAGGAGGTGATGGCGGTGCGTTTGAGGGAAGCAGATAGTATGGCAGCCATGGCTGAACTCCGGCAAAAAATTGCTGAACTAGAATTACAAGTATGTGTTGATTGTTTACATCTCTTTGTGTGTACCTGTGGAATATTGTAAATTCTCCAATTTATGCCACTGCATCTCTAAATTAGTAAGTGTGTTGTATACAATGTTGTAGAAGGAAGAAGGGCTGATACAGGGTCAGCTGAACCATTCTGATTCCAAGCAGTACATCAGACAACTGAGGGAACAGATCACTGAGCTCAAGAATGAGGTGAGCATGAGTTACATTTTGTGTTTATACAGTATAGAAGTGTGTGCTTGTGTGTATGTGTTTATATACAGTTGGGGAAAAAAGTATTTAATACACTGCTGATGTTGTAAGTTTTCCCACCTGCAAAGAATGAAGAGGTCTGTAATTTTTAAACACTTCAACTGTGAGAAGCAGAATCTAAAATTAATTGCACCTGTTTGAACTTGTCTTTAGATCTTTCATGTTTTGGGGAAGATTGACAGTCATCTTGTCTTTCTTCCATTTTCTAATAATTGCATCGACAGTTGTTGCCTTCTCACCAAACTGCTTGCCTATTGTCCTGTATTCTGTGTCAGCCTTGTGTGGGGCTAAAGTTTTGTCCCTGGTGTTCTTAGACAGTTCTTTGGTCTTGAGGTTCGACTGTGATTTTAAGGTTCCAGGGCTGTCGCAGGGCAACATTAATTATTAGCTCCCTTCAAATATTTTACATTTACGGCATTTAGCAGACGCCCTTATCCAGAGCATGGCAGAGGTGGGATTTGTACCCAGGACCATAACCGCTAGGTTACTACAGAGCTAGGTTACCTTAGTTGCTCTGGCTGTGTGTTTCGGAGCATTGTCATGCTGGAAGACCCAGCTATGACCTATCTTCACTGCTCTTATTGAAGGAAAGAGGTTGTTAGCCAAAATCTTGTAATACATGACCCCATTCATCCTCATCCTTCTTTTTCCTCCAAACACAGCGAGTGGAGTTCATACCAAAAAGCTCTATTGTACTGTCATCTGACCACATGACCTTCTCCCATGCCTCCTCTGGATCATCCAAACAGGCGGGCCTTGTGTGCCTTGCAGGATTTAAATCCATGATTGTGTTGTGTTACGTGATGGTGTTGTCTTTAACAGTTATCTTTGAGGTCACAGCTGTCTTCAGGTCATTGACCAGGTCCTGTCATGTAGTTCTGGGCTGATTCCTGACATTTTTCAGAATCATCCTTACCCCACGAGGTGAAATCTTGCATGGAGCTCCAAACCAAGAAAGAATTGACAGTCATCTTGCGTTTCTTACGTTTTCTGTTAATTAAAAAGTTACTATTAATTAAAAAGTTTCTATTAATTAAAAAGTGCCAACAAATGTTGTCTTCTCTCCAAGCTGTTGCCTAATGTTATGTATCACATCCCATGTAACAAGTTAAAACAGGTGCAATTAATTTAAATTCTGCCTCTCACAGTTGAATTGTATAAAAATTACAGACCCCTTCATTCTTTGCAGGTGGGAAAACTTGCAAAATCAATAGTGCACCTATTTCAAATACCTATTTCTTCAACTGTATATAAATTTGGCATAGATTTTGTTTTCACAAATTCTGCTGCCTCAGTTTACCTTTTATCAGATGTTTATATGACATAGGTTTCAGTTTTTATTGACAAATACATCCAGTTTAAGTATAATTACAGTGTTGACACTTCTTCTTTAAGACTTCTACAATTATTGAATGTTGGCATAATAATCAGTGCTTGGCATCGATCACAGTTTCTGGGTTTTTGTTTATCCATCTTCTTTTTCTGTATTGACCATATGTTCTGAATAGGATTGAGTTTCCTGGCCATGGACACACAACGTCAATGTTTTGTTCAATCACTTTTGCCTTGTGACATGGTGCTCCATCAAATGGTAAATGGTGGTTACACTAGATACTGATTGGTTTTCTTAGCTCCTGGACCACCCCCAAGCCGACTAATCTTTACACGCCCTTTAACTTTGTTGATGCTCTTTTGAATATTACAGTGTTGTGCACCATGCTAAAGTATGTTCTGTAGTTGTTCTGAACTTGTGGTGTTCCTGCAGTGGCAATGCTTAGCTTAGAGGCTCCCATTTGGAAATGTTCTTGGGGGAATCTACCGTCATGCCAAAGTACTGGCTGAATGTCAGCATAACATGTCTATTCATTTCAACGGCTTCCTGTTACTAAATGAAGCTTCTTGAAATAGCTTCCCATTGTGGTTATTTCTTCTTCAGCTCCTGGTGTTCTAACGTCTTCTGGGATGCTTCTTCACTTCTTGTACCATATCAACCATTCTCGCTTTTATGATGTTGCTTTTTCATTTTTAATGGAGCAGGGAGTTGCTATGCCCAGAATGTCAGCAATGGCAGGATCAAATCATATTTTCTCATTCAATTATCTGATGACAATGGTCTTGACACTTTGTGCTGGAGCCTTTGTAAGCTTCTGCCTTCAGGGTCTACTTTTTGAGGAGATGCAACAAATGCTGCACATCAGACACAAGTTTCTCCAGAGAATGCATCTGAATCTCACTCTAGAATGGTCCCATCTTGCCATATGGTAACAGGAGTGCATAGTTTTTTTTGAGACAGGACTTTTGAAATAGCCTTGCTTTGCTCTAGAAGTCTTCCTATCATATTCTAATGAGACCTCCACCTCGTGTGCTTGGAAGCATTGAGTTCCTCTTTAGCAGGTACCAATGGAAAAGGAAAAATCCCTCTACTAAAGAAAAGGGTTGCTCTCTTCCCTGAACATTGGCTTCTAAATAACTAAACTACAGAAAGCAAACACCAGTATACCACAGCCTAGGAGATTTCTCCTGTGTATTCCTCTTTGATAAATGCCATTTAGAAGTATCTGCTTTGCAAATTTAATTCCTCATTCCGTCAATATAATGGACAGTAAGGATCATTTCGTTCCAATGTATATTACTGCACTGAAGTCTTAGGTCACCATTAGATTTGTTATATTAGAAATAGTGTGTATATAAAATATGTTTGGAATCAAAAATTTTAAACTTGCATCAACCAATAATACTATTTTTCACTGATTAAACTGTTTAATCCAGTCTTTGTGACCGTTAGCATATCTTTTTCACCCTTTTTTTCCCCGAAAAAGTGGGGGTTTTTTTGGCTGCTACCCTTCCAAAAACACTCCTGATGAGGCGTCTTCAGTCTGTAAAAGGGTCATTTTGGCTGCCAAATGTTGCTATTGCTCTAGAATAAGAGAAGTTCTCTTACACAAAATACTTGCCACTGTAGCTTATAGAATATTTTTTCCTAATACAGAATACAAATTTTCCCGTTATATTCTAATAAAGAGACTGATAAATAATTAAATATGGTCGTTACACTAACGGTGGCCTAAAACGTTTGCACAGTACTGTATATCTTGACCACATATAAATCGTGGTAGCCTCAGAAGCGTTAACTAAGCTTTTCGTTCCTCATTCCTATAGTTCTCATAAAGCAGCAGGTTGATACCTTGTATTAGGTACTTTCACAAGGTTTTTAAAATCTTCATTCTCCACTGTGCAAAAGTGGCATCATGTCTGTGAAATAGGACTACTATTGAAACTAATTGGTAATGTTTCCTGACTTTGTTCCTGATGTTTTGGGCTTAACTGCACTTGGTCAGATTACCTAAACCACTTTGGCCTTTTTATCGTAATGGTGTCATCGAAAGTGGATGGCTTGACTTCATCTTTCACTTTTGCTCACAGGACTCTTGCCACTGGCCATCTTTACATATCCTGCTACTGTTTGAATGTGATTCCTCCAACTGCAGTTTGTGATGGCTTTACGTCAACCCTAATGTAAAGTGATCAGACACTAGTACAACATAAATGAAAGGTTATTCAATTCTAATGACCAACATTTATCAGCATAGTTTAGGAAATAATTACAATAGAATATCAAGGTTGTTTTATCATTCAGCACTTGTGCAGAAAATTGAAAATAAAAACTTTCATTTCATTCTTTTGAATGCCTGTGTGCTTTACAGACCTTTTCCTGCACTAAAACATTGCGCAGTGCTCTTAAAGTATTAACTGCATGCATAATTGTTGAGACTTTTGTTAAGTATATGTTGGCTTTTCTGCACTCAACTTCTACAAAGCAATCACATAGCATTTAGGGTTCAGATTGACAGATCATCCACAAATCCTGTAACTTTGCATCTCAGGGACAGGAAAAACCACTGTAGAGACCGCACTACAAATATCTGCATAATACAGAATAAACCATACACACAGATGAATACCGGGGGCTGCGTGGTGGTTTTGGGGCTTTGTTGTGTGCGTGATACGATGAGGAGATTTCCATGCGCACAAACCGTGTCGGTGTGAGCCATGCTTGCTCATCCAGAGACAAGTGTTTCGTGACAGAGGGTGTGAGAGTATGCTGACATTCTCCATTTTCTCTCTCTCTGTCACCTTTTCTCTGCATTGCTTTCAGAGTCAGTCCTCGTCACCTTCCTTTTTTTGGTTTTACCCCTCACGGCTCACTATGCTTTTACCGCAGGCTGTTCTGGCTTTCAGTCACGGTAATTGTGCCTTTCATCTAGTGTTTACATAGAAATAGACTGAGCATAGTTCAGCTGTTTAGTATCTGTGTGCATCCAGTTGTGATACTAATCAGTGTTATTTGGTTCTGATTTGAAATAAGTGCCAGCAATGCAGTAAGTTACCAATACTGTAGACCGAAACTGGGATGTTGCATGCTTTCTTTTAAAACAGAAAGTTGAAGGGCATTTAATGTATGTATACATTTTTAAGCAAGTTAAAAAGATTGACACCATTGCCGATTGATGTTGCCTATGTAGCTCAGCCAGCAATGCAGGTAAATCTCGGTGGTGGCCTGTTTCGTGCGGGTGGCACAGTGACTTTTGCTTTGTGGTTTATGCTGAAAGCCGAGGCAGAGGAAGTCAGAGGAGGAGTCTGCCCTATCGCAATCTCAGGAAGCCTTTCCATTGGTTAACCACTGCCCCTCCCACATTTATACATTACCTAAGCAATTGTTGGGAATTCCATGATGTCAAATCTGAGATTTTCTATGCTCCATACCTGTATCATTCTCTCATGCAAAGTTCAGTGAGTCACAAGAAGAAAAATGAAATGAGACAGAAATTTGTGGTCCGCTTCTGTCACGCAAGTATGCCTGCTGACTGTGCTGTACACACACCACACACTGTGATTTCCACACACATATAACACAATAAATAAGAGTAAATTACAGTTCACAGTTAAGTTCAAATGATATGAAACGCCTGTGTGCCGTGCCACTATATAATAGTATTAATAATGTTATATGTGCTATTATATATAAATATGAATTATGTGAGTCATTTTGGCGAATAACTTCCATTTGCTTGTTGTAACTCCTATACGTTAAACTTAATTTAAACTTAATTGAATCTATGTGGGTTTATTTCTGAAAAATATTGAAGGCATAGATGGAGTATGGTTGGAGTGATGGAACAATGCAAAAACGTTTTAATCTTAAGATTTAATCTTCATATTTAATAGTAATGAGTACAAATGCTATGTTTCAGTGTTCTATGTATTTTGTTATTAATGCTTAAAATGATAAACCTTACATTTGCAGTTGCATAGCTTTGTGCATGAAACCTTGTTTAAATGGTATTTACTTATACTGTACATAGAGAGATTTTGCTGCAAATTTGTCTGATACACATCCATGATGTACATTTCTTGTTCCACCACATTCAAAAAGTGCCCTATTGGGCTCAAATCTGGCCACTGTGGAGGCCATTTGAGTGCAGTGAATTCATCATCATATTAAAAAAAAACAGTTTAAGGTGATTTGGGTCCTGTGACATGCCACTTTTTCCTGCTGGTAGTAGCCATAAATAGTTAATAGGTACCTATAGTTAATAGGTACATCATGGTCTTAAAAGGATGAACATGAGCAGCAACAATACCCAAGTAGTTTGTGACATTTAAACAATGCTTAATTGCCATTAAAGGGCACAAAGCACAAAAGACTATATCTCCCACACAATTGGATTGTCTTCAACACCGGAGGCAGATCCCACCTGAGTGCAGGAACTCCCTCCATCGGTTGGACATCAGGAGACGATG
>JAUZSV010206589.1:0-12701 GCA_034780495.1 Parotocinclus cesarpintoi
TAGTTCTTGTTTGTACGTTCTCTATACGTGTAAATCGTACAATAAAGGTTTAATAAACATTTAATGTTACATAGCACATCCCGTCTTGTAACATAGGGCATGTTCGTTTAATTCGCACCAGTAGGTTATTAGGACCAAAACGATCACGTCCCGATGTGGTCCCATTAACCGGAATCGACTGTATTCAATTAAACTCTTCTGTTCATTATAAATTCAACTTGGATTCGATGGATTTGTTGTAACGGTTCCCACTGGAAGTCAGTGACTATAAGAAGCATGCCAGTGCCACTGATGGTTATCTACCACCACACAAATCACATCTAGTCAGTTGTTGTCCTTTTTCATTGTGGTGCTGGAGGAGGCTGATAGTAGTATTATCAGATCTCTTAATCAGTAATTATAATATAGTTACTCATATGTGGAGGTGAGAGTGTAACCTGTGAATAGAACATTTTAATTCCAGTACTTATGTTTTCAGACTCCATGCAGCAAAGATGTGAAAGACATGGTTACAGATCGTCATAATCACCATAATGTTTTTCTTCAAAATTTCATACAATAAAAAGGCATACAAGGCAGTGAAAGCAGTCGTAAGCAGATGTTATGATTACATTTAAGCATGCCAGTGGCTGTAGTGTGGAGGTAATCCTCGTCAGAATTCCTGGAAATATTACACACTATTGGATATGTTTCAGTTACAAGTTAAAAGTTACAAGTTTCAGTGACTCACTTCTTGTCCCATGGAGTTTTCCTTAAGGGATATTTCATTTTGAATATGAAATCATTCATTTTGTGAGCAGTGTAATACAGGTAATACATAAAAAAACAAGTCCGTGCTTTTGTAAGAAACATTTACTTCTGCATTCATGATGAGTATCAATCATAGCAAAAGTCTTATTTACAGAATGATAGCCATAAACAGAGCTCAGAACCTTCACAAAGTCCAATTTCACAATCAAGCTAAAATCGGTCGTTTAAAAACAAAAAAAAACTAAACAAAAGAAACGCTACTGATAAAAAAAAGTGCTTTCAGCTTTCACTGTATTTACACACACACACACACACGCACTTCTACATGTACAGTCCTACATATCAGGTCATAATCGGCAACAGATGGAGAAAATATGTACCAGGTTTCACCTGCCATACAGACATGCACAATGTGAGTATACAGGCATTTAATCCCAAGACCCTCCCATCTCACCCACCAACGCAAATTCAATTTGGACAATTTGGACATCATGCCTACTTCCTCTTTACTGAGAGGAGTGCTATAGGTTAGTGGCTGCTTCTTTTCACCAGCAGGTGGCAAACATCTCAGCTTGCAACGAACAAGATGAGACATGACAATTCTATATGAACTCTTTAGCCAATTTTTTTGGAAGTTACAATCACGTTTGCTGTCAAGTTTCTTTTTTGGTCAAATACACTGCTCACAAAAATTAGAGGATATTTCATTATGAGATATTTTATTTTATTCCCCTTATTTTTATGAGTACTGTATAAGGCGAGATATATCTTCAACCTGCAAGCTACGTAGGAAATCGCCTAAAACAACTAAAACAACTTATGCACCATCTACGAACCAACCACTGCGCAGAGTATGAAGATCACATCATGATTCAGGAGACGACAGGCTGTAAACCAGCCAGGATACCAGCAGAATTATTCTGCCTTATGATAAGAAAATGAGAAATGCTGTCACCGAATACAGAATGAAAGACACGATGCTAATTCATACAGTTGTGAGGGATGGGTTTAAACAATTAGAATTATTAATAAAATACCAGAAAACAGAGAGAGCATTTTGTTAATTTCACATAGCCCTAGTGCAGAGCTGCAGATTTAGTACCGTTTACCTACAAAGTGATCCTGAATGGTAGATGAACCTGGCAAACCGACAACTCATGAAGTCAAACAAAATGTTTTAAACACAGCTGGAATGGAAAGATAGCTTACAATTAAGATGAACAGCCAAACCTGTTTCTTTTCAGTTAATTACAGAATCTGCGTACAACAGCGTTAGCCACTCACTTTCTAACATTAGTAAAAAAAAATTCATTATTATTATTTTTTTTTTTTTTCAAACATTACTCAAATGTCCAGTTTTTTTTATTTTACAAAGCGCTGCTCATTTTTACATTCTTACAGCATAGTCAAAGTGAATAAACCTACTGTTTTATAGTGGGACTAAAACCCATTACACATTCATTTGTGTTTAAACTGAAACATCTTGTTCGTTTATAAACTGGGTAATCATTGTACCTGCTTTCATACTTTATGAGACTGTTCTCGAACACAGGCAGCAGGAAATCGAGCATGTTATTGTATTGTAATGCGGATGTAGTGATGTTGATCTCCAGAATTAGTGTCCCGTCTGTAGGACATCTTAAAGACACCTGTTTGCTCAACTGGAGACGTCTGTAGGAGCATTGTGCGTATCCTACTTGAAAAAGCCTCTCTCATACTTCTTTTTACCAAACAATAATTAAATGGGTTCTGATTAACGCTTCCTAGGTGCAAGGGTGGATTAGGGAGTCGGAAGTATTCACAGTTTAGTAGGAAAAGTCATCAAGGCCTGTAGTGGCTAACACCAGTCAGCGATGTAGTCAAAGTCAGCAAACATCTCCTGCTCCTCCCTGCTCAGCGGGCGTGCCTCTCGGGGAGGCGTAAGTACTGGGGCCTCTGACGTGAACTCGTCGTCAAAATTACTCACATCGTTGGTTCCATGAATCGTCGGCACAAATGGAGGCTTCATCTTCTTAGCCAGCAGCCCGTTCCAGTCAATGTTCTGGAAACAGACGAAGAAAATTTAGTTTAGCATTAAATCCCTCGCTTCCTGTAGTGCCTTCTGAGGGATGGTGGAACAGTATGCAGTGTTCCCTCGCCATTTCGCGGTTCACCTTTTCGCGGACTCGGTGAATCACGGGTTTTCAAAAAATATTAATGGCAAAAATATATTGCGATTTTCGCTGTTTCGTGGGGTTTTGCGGAACTTTTAGAACACAATTTAGAAAAATATTAATTTTAACAGTAAAAGAATGTTATAAATGATAAAATATGATGACTTACAGTAAATAGCTGTTGTATCTACACAATGTGTAGGATATTTTGGTGCTGTAAGCTTGGTACGGATGTAGCATGTGTGATGTATGGTGTATTACTTCAGCGTGTTGCTTCATTATTCAACAGTTATAAACACTACAATAGCGTACTGAAAGTTCTACGGCTAAAATAATGTATAAATACTTAAATAAATATATTTTCCTATTATAGCGGATATATTTTCGTTTATCCTGGGTGGTCCTGGAACGTAACCCCCGCGATAAACGAGAGAACACTGTATCCCAACAATGACCTCTAACCGTCCCTACAGTGTCCAAGTTACATACTTATCTAGCCTTTTTGCAAAGTGTGTATCAGTTTTTCAGTTAACGTGTGCGCCGTCCATTCTGCAGTATTTCCTAATTCAGTTTGTTTTATATGAATAATGTGAACCCATAACATTTAGTGTCCTGCAGTTAGAAAGCTGTACTCTGATATTAACGGAAAATGTTTTGTAGCAGGTGATACCAGGTGTAGTAAATTAATTTGTGCTTGTTTAATAACGGTGACTTTAAGACCAAATACAATTTTTCGGATTGTTTTGGCCACTTGCTGTAGACTGTACTATTTATTTATTCATTACTGGAACAAAATGTTATGCCTAAAATATAAACAACTATTAAAAGTAAGTTGATGTTCCTCAAGTGAGGAGTTTACAGTTTGTGTGTGTGTGTGTGTGTGTGTGTGTGTATGTATATATCAGCACAGCCTATAATAAACACGTTAAAGCACGAGATTGACGCCGCCATTTCCTCACTACACTGAGCACTCTTCACACCCACCGTAACTACGTCACAAACTGCCAACCAAGTGTAGCATAGAGTAGTATAGTATGTTGCTTAAGCCTGCTTAAAACTCTTACGTTAAACTACTGCTGGTCTAAACTACAGTCATTACCATAAAGCTTATTTTGTAATAAAGTGTTAAATATATTGGGTAATTTCTTGAATAACTTTATGAAAATTAAAAAAAAAAAAACTATAAAAAGGCTAATTGTGCAATCACAGCTTTTCTTTACTACATTTCCCAGCACTCAACACTCTTGCCACATGACCATGACTACTGGTTTCTGCTGAATTCCCATTGTAAAGTCGAAATATCACCAAATTCAGTTGGGCCATCGTAAAACGAGGACTACTTGTACAAGTAGTTTAATCGAGAGTCATTGGGATTTCAGTGTCCCAAACCTACTTAATACAGGTTAAGAGACGTCACTCACTCGAAAGAACAGATGTTTTTTCACTTCCTCAGCATCACGCTCTCCTGCTCCCATCCTCCTCTCTGGATTCCTCCTCAGCAGCTGCAAATTTTGCATTATCGTTAGTGTTAAAAGGTTTGTCACTGAAAAGAGTTTGAGATCCGATAGCTATGGCACTAACCCTTCTCATGATGGAGATAGCCTCTGTGGAGAGGAATCGGGGGTATCGCACCTCGTCGTTCACAATGCTATCAAACACCTCCTCTTCATCATCACCGGGAAAGGGAGACTGAATGAAGCAGAATCACTCAAGCAAACCACAGAACGTATGCTGTATATGAGTTTGAAGTCATGAAACAAATGTGTGAGAGCTCACCTCTCCAACCAGCATCTCGAAGATGAGCACGCCAAGCCCCCACCAGTCCACAGCACGGGTGTAGAACGTCTCTGTTAGTACCTCTGGAGCCAAGAACTCTGGCGTGCCACAGAAAGTGCTAGTTCGATCCCGGAAACCCATTCCTGGCACAAACAGAGCATCGAGATGAAGGCATGCACAGACTGTAACAAAAGCTGTGATTAAAAAAATAAATGCACATTTTCTCTTACCTTCTTTACAAAGACCAAAGTCAGCGATTTTTACGTAGCCCTCTGTGTCCAGCAATAAGTTATCCAGCTTCAGATCTCTGCAGGGTTAACATGAAATATATAAAAACATTTAAAACATAGAGTTTCTGCTTTCTAAAGATAGTTCTCTCTAGTCCTAGCTGTCTCTGGTTTAGAAAACAGCTTAAATAAATGCTTTATTGTTTTTTTTTTCCAGGGGATTAGGTACTGGCAAAGTATTTGATCCTGTTTTGTTTAAAAATAAATGAGCAAAAGTACACAAACAACAACAATCGATAAATTATAATACAGTACAAGTAATCATGAGTTCAAATAATTAAATCTAAATATATTATGTAATTGGTGGAATTGTTTAATTTAATATGTACTAAAGTGTAGGCCAGAAGTCTGAAGACTTGGCTCTATAGTCACTTGACATAAATTCAGGTGAACATTTACAGGGGCACCCGAAGACAGAAAGCCGAACATTCAGAAACCTTACTTATGATCTTTGGACTATTTTGAATTCCTGCCAGACGAACACAAAACACGAAACATCAGATTTTACACAAACTCGTGGTGTCCACGCAGCTTAATTGCACAACATGCCAAATACTAAACAATTCTGAATGTTTTTTTCACCAAAGATTTAAGACTCTAATGGCTGTGCTGATTTGTGCTACCCAACATGATACAACATTAAATAAAAACCTTTTCCCTCCTCTTGTCTTGGAGGGAGCATGACCAAGGGTCAAGTGGATTATAATTGGCTCATCTGTTTCATTGGACTGTTTATGTCTTATTCACTCTAAACTAAAGCTTCAAGGATTCATAACAAATGTTCAGTACTGCTGAGGAAATAAGTGCTCCAGAAGAAGATAATAGTAAAGTAATTAGACAACGCTTCAGGAAGCCTTCCAGCCAACTGTGTTAGAAAATAGATCTTTTCTGGTGTTCACTGGAGACCCCTGGTGGTCAAAATCATAAAAGCCTGTACAGCCTATAAAAACGTTAAACAATATTAATGTGTGTGCAAACTGTGAACGCAAAAAATGTCAATTAAAGGAGCCTAATCACAGAAACTTTTACAGCACAAAGAATAATCCTCAGAATAAACCAGTGTGCCACCAGAGTGTGACCCATATAGGTACATATAAATGTAATCATTACATTAATTACCAGATTTTAAGACATATTTAACTATTTATTCTGACTAAGCTCATTTGATTACTTTTACTTAGATTTTACACCATAGCTGTATAATATATTTATTTAATTCCTTAATTTGAATCTAAAACAAATCTTCTATAAATATCAGATGCATGAACCTTAACCTCAAACCCAAAAAGTGCAGATTTTTTTATTGCTTACTAAAATAAATTATAATCCCAAAAGCTTTCGGATGTGCAGCACTGTGCAAATATCTTTGGCCATCATTATCATCATCAGACAGCACCAAATTAAAACCAACATCATTCTGTAATGGATTTTACCACATGGGCTCAGGAACCCATTTTTTCGCTCCATCTACAAGCGCCAGTTAAAACTTTACCAAGCAAAGGAAAAGCCATATATAAAAAAATACCAAGAAGCGCCACCGGCTTCTCTGGGACCGAGCTCATCAAGTGGAAATGTGTCCTATGGTCTAACGAGTACACGAGTCATCTGTCCACAGTCCATGACAATCATGAACAATGAAATAATAACTGTTGAACATATTGTCAAAGAATGGAACAAACTTCACAAACTTTTCAAACATCACTCCATAATTCCTGATCAAGCCTCTTCAGAGTGTAAAAGATAAATTGGCGAGATCACACTAGATAGTTTACCACTGTATCCCATAAAAGCTGATTGTTCTCATTTTATTTTCACTTTTTTAACACAATACATACAAATTTCATGTATTTCCTTGTTGTATTCTACGAAAGAGACTGACAAATAATTATACATTATACAATAATTATCCTATTAATACTATGGCCCAAACAATGGTGCATGCAAGCTAATGGTGGCCTAAGACTTTTGCACATTACTGTACATTAATCATTTTGTATGTAGGCAAAGGGACCTGAAGGGAAAATGTTTTATTTGGAATACTGGCACCAATTCTATAAAATAAAAAAGAATTTGCGTTGAGTAAATCTTTTCATACCTGTACACAATCTTGTGCTCGTGTAAAAACTGTAATCCCAAGACGACACATGCGGCATAAAAGCTGTCAGAGGAAACATGAACGAACATGTAATTAGTGACGAAAATCACATTTTATTTATAAAATATAAATATACTTCTTTTAAATACTTTTTTATTTTTATTTATAACATAAACCACAGAGCCGTTTATCCACGAATTTATCCATCCATCAGGGAAATCCTAGTAATTTCAGCATTTCCACAATTACGTACTTTAGGCCAGACTTTTTTTATTGCTTGTTTCGCAGATCCGCCGACGATCATATTTGAAGAAGATTGTTGTTGTTTTTTTCGGAGAGCCGCAGCACCAATGGTTGAATTTTTTTTTTCTTCAAAAAATACATTATTTATTTATTTATTTATTTTTAGCTTTTTCCACCCTCTGTTGGAGAGCCAACAGTTTTTTTTTGTTTTTTTTCCAGATTTACTTTAATTTAATTATAGGTTAAATACATTTTATTTTTAAATAAAAAAATATTTTTATTTCTTTCTCTTTCCTTGTATTGATTTCACACAGTCCTCGAGAAATTGAAAAGTGCTGAAAAATCAAGATTTATTTTTATTTTTTTCCTCCCTCCTCAGTCGATTCTTATGTAGGAACATCCGAGGAACAAACAATTAAAAACGTCTGGCTTTAAACTAACACACACTGTCCCATTCCAATCTGAGATCTGGATACAGTCGCTCCATTCCAGGACCACAAACCTCTTTAAGGGCCTGCAGAGCCTCCAGTCTGTGCTGCTCCTGTGCCCTGATGAACGCCGCTTGCTAGAGATAAAAAGATTAAAATTAATCTGCAAAGCTCATCGAGCACGTTTTGATGTTTTTTTTTAATTTTTTACATTTTTTAAAAAAACATTGCCTCTTTTAACAGCACGTCCTCTTTCTCTTCATACTGACTGAGCGCTTTGGGAACTTCTTCCTTGAATCTGCAAGAAACGGTGAGATAGTGGGTGTGATGGTGCGCACGTGAGCCAGGTTCGAGTCACCAGGGTCAAAAAGTTTTCGGATATGGGAGCACAGCCGAGAAACTCGTCCCGTTTGCGGATAAAAGAAAAAGCAGCAGACCAGTTACATGGGTAAGCAGCAGGCGCTTGTACCTCTCGGTCTCCTCTTGCGAGATGATGAACTTCTCCTTGAGCTTCTCATCCGCTTTGTTCCTCCACCAGAAGGCGTTTGTGTTTTTGCGGTGCCCCCGACTGAAACCAAACAAGACGGTCTCGATAAGGGCTGAGGACCGAAACTTGCCCCCAACGTAACACACTGACCAACGCCTCAAATAATTCCGGTCTTCCAAAGTGAAAAAATATCAGTAGGACAGTTAACAAATCTAGCCCGAACAGCTTCCGCGTCAGCCCTTCGGATCGGGGGTGAACTCTTACGTGCTCATGTGCTCCAGCAAGCCTCCGTACCGGACGGTCAGTCTGCCATTGCTGACGTGCTTCTGTACCTCCAGGCTGCAGCAGTAACACCAAAACTTGGCTTGGTGCTCAGCGGGATCGAACTTCTCCACCTGTGGGCATTTGACGGTTCGCCGCGCTTCCTTGACCTGTGCCCAGCAATGACACGGGTACAACAAGTCACGATACAAGTCCAAATCCTCTTAAAGTAAGGCCGCGCCTAGAACGGGCAACCAAACACCGGAGGAACAGCCCTAGACGAGGCGCCAATCAATCCAAGTCACTTTTAGAGACATCAATTAACCTAACACACACACGTCTTTGGCCTGTGGGAGGAAACCCACGCAGACACAGAAAGGACCCGGGCCGCTCCACCCTGGGATTGAACCCAAACCTTCTTGCTGTGAGGCAACGCTGCTACCCACCGAGCACCCCAACCCCCTCGGAGATCATCCACCGGTCGCTGATGTGCATGGGAAATCTCAGGAGGTATCGAAGCTGCTTTTAGCTCTAACTACACCCTCCACTTTTTGTTCTGTTGGGTTCGGTTGTACGAGTTTTATTTTATGTTCAGAGGACCTTATTCTTGCCTCGTCCTAGACCACTGAAAGGGGACGCAGCTCGTACAGGAACCACAGGAACTAGGGGCAGATTTCAACAAAAGAAAATGTTCGTTATACGACCCAAGACGTCAACATTTAGATTAACTATGATATAAGAGAGATTTGTATCCGTGATTTAACTCTTTGTTCTCCATTTCTAAGACGTTTAAAAACAGTGTTTCGTAAAATAGGGTCGATCTAACATTGGCGACTCGGTGCCTCACAGCAAGAAGGTCCCGGGTTCGATCCCAGGGTGAAGCGGCCTGGGTCTTCCCTGTGTGTGCATGGGTTTACTCCGGGTACTCCGGTTTCCTCCCACAGCCCAAAGGCATGCGTGTTAGGTTAATTGGTGTCTCTAAAAACGGTCATAGACTTGCGTGTGCATGTATGACTAGTCTTGAAATGAACTTGGGTATGGATGTAACCTTGTGTGTGTCGCTGGATGGTCACTGACGCCGATAAACGACTTCAAAGAAGCAAAACAAACAAACATTAAGAGGCAAACAAGTTTTAACATTTCTCATTAACAACATGGTGTCATTTAAACTTTAATCTGTGCAGTTAAGATGTTTATTTTTTTTGCATATGCGTTAGTTCAACTCAAGAAGTCTTGAAAACCGTCGAGGCTAATAAAAGTCCAAACAAAACGCTATAAAATATACAGTAAGTAATCCTACAGTATCAGCTAGCGCTAGACTGAGGGCTGTGTCCCGAATAGAACCAGACTCCCTACACACGCGCGCTACAACCTAGTCCTAAATAGACGACGTCAAATAGTCTAGTGCCCTTCGTGCTCCCTACTAGATACAATTGAAGCACAACCTCGAGCCGCCTAGCGCTAGCTATAAGGAAGCGTCTTGCACTACGCACTCACCTTTTCCAGAAATTTCACGAGAACCACCTTCAGTTTGCTCTGGTGACTTTTTCCGTAGACATGGCCCTTTCCTGAAAAATCAGTCTGTCTGCACAGGGCGCAATAAAACGCTACCATTATTTATTTTTTTTAGCTCTAGCTTCTCTGACCAGGCACCATCCCTTTGTGTCCGCGTAACTATTATAGACTTGTACGGGACAGGGAAACAGCGCCTCTAGCGGCTCGGATTAACGATAGAAAATACAATCGACACGTTTGCTGTTAAGTGCAGAGTGAGATTTTATTTACATCGATTTCAGTGACGTGCTCAAAAGAAGAGTGCTCTCGAGCTTCTGATTCTGGGTCTTCTTTTTGTTCTCAGTGGAATCAGAAGTCAAACAGTGTCTGGATCATATCTGTAAAAAGGGAAAACAGAGCGTTCAGGAACGTCACGAGATGCTCTGTGGACCACTGGTGAAAATAATAGTGAACAGCCAGTATATTCCAGTGTTATTAAGGCTTTGAGTGTGTACTGAGGATCTACACTACACACGGACGTCACACCAATGAACCAACCTGGGTAGTTCATGCTTCTCTTGAGCATCCTGAAGGACTCGGCCGTGAGCGTGTGGATTTCGTTCCTCAGCCTTCGCCGGCCGTCCAGGGTCAGGTGCCACAGGCAGGACTTTCTCTTGCCATCTTCGGTGGCCTGCTGCGGCGTCTTCTTGAAGCTGTTGCTGAAGCACAGGTTGTGGCGGATGGTGTTCTTCCAACCATCCGGGGCGGTCAAGAAAAAGGGAAAGTGCTCTCTGGGGAACAAGGCGAATGACGGGGTGGTTACACGGGTCCTTGGAGCTCACGTTTCAGGCTTTAACGCTGTGATTTTGGACATTGCAGACACTCGTTTCACTGATTTCAAAATCAGTACACTTTGAATCCCATTCATTACGAGTTAAAAGTCGTCTCTCGGTTTGCCAGACCACAGCCTGGTGACCTGGTTTGATTCCATGGTGGGGGGGGGGGCACGGTGAGGGCGCAAAGGTTAGACAGAAAGTTTCCAGTCAGTTTTTACCTCGTGAAGTTGTAGATCTGCTGGACGTTCAGGCTACCGGTGCGACTGCTGCTCAGGGCCATGGCTATAAGGATGCAGTAGTTGACAGGCGGCCGAGGCCAGGCGCCGTTCTTCAGGTTGCGACTGTCCTGAAGAACTCTCTGGAGTCTCCTGCTCTGAGCCAGGCCAAGCCTGCGGGACGACTGCTCCTTGGAGGCTCGACCCCTCCGGGCACCCTTTCCCTTACGGTACACTGGGATGTCCTCCGAGGAACCATCGTCATCTGTGAGCTACAGTTACAGGTACAGTTAGCGGGCACAGATTATGCAGCATAGGTTTGGTTATGGTCACAGGGTCGGTAAGAACCAAATCAGACCTGATATTCGCTCGAAAGAGACGCATCATGGAGCGACTCATCCAGGCAGCTCTCCCTGGGCAGGGACGCCAGGTGTAGGTTTGGTCCCGGTAAAGCCAGGTCAGGATTTGGCAAACAGGTGTCCAAAGGCAGCTTCGGCAGCGATGTCGGCTTGGCTCTGATTGGGTATTTGATGGGGCAGGCCAAACTGGGATTTACCAGGAGCCACAGATTTGGCTGGATGACAGATTCTGCCAGCGAAAGAAGTGTAATTGGCAATCAATAAACAGCCAAATTTGAGCCGATTCTCCAAATCCAGAGTAATAACTCAGAGTGGACACCAGGGCTTTGGATCCAGCTGCCCAGTCTGCCTAAGTCCTAAGTCCATACTCTGAGGTCAGTTATTGGGAAATGATTTTGACTCCAATCAAGAGTCGATTCCAAAGCTTTGGAGCAAACGACTCTCATCGGAGAATCGACTCTTATTTGTGCAAACACAACTAGAAACGTGTCCAAAACACTAAGTGCTGATCTAACACCTTCTAACATCGCACACCTTTTCTGTCAGCTGGTGTTTGTCGGTTCGTCTCTCCGGGTAACGTTTTTCTGGAGATTCGAGCATAATGCCACTGAGCCAAATACTGTTCGGTTCGCTTCTCATCTGTTCAAAACAAATTAGCAGGTTGTTATTACTAAAGCTCGCATTTTAACCTCGACTTGTTCATATCCTGGAGTTTACACCTTGATAGAACTGGTCCGTCGTCGTGCTCAGTTTGATCTCCTCGTTCATGTCCCAGTCGTGGAGCCCCGTGCTTAAATGAAGGTCGAGAAATTTCTCCTTAGCTTCAAAGTGGAGGAACATTTTAGCAACGGTTTATAGGTTATTAGATTTGTTAAAGCTAGAGGGGAACGTTCCTGTTAGATAACGGAACGATTCTGAACGGGTTTCTACCATGACATAACGAAGTAAAGAGCTCCAAACAGGTGACCCCAATTAGTGCCTCTAATGGAACCCATGGTGTTGGGCATCAGCAGCTTTTGGAGGGAAACACTTGGTTTCTTGTGTTTATACCTTCGTATTAAATAAACTGTTTAAAGAAAATAACAAAATCTAACCTCGGTGTCGATTCTTATTCTTCTGAGTTAATAAATAAAAAACAAAGGTACCTTTTTAGTTTTTGATTTAATGTCGGTCCAGTTCCATCCACTGACCAGTCAGAGTTTTAAATGGTTTTAGCCTAAATCATCCCTGATTTTAAAAAGCTTACGTTACAGAAAGTACACGTAAAATATATATATATAAAGTAAACTCGAGTAAAGGTAAAATATATTATATATA
>JAUZSV010206688.1:0-12701 GCA_034780495.1 Parotocinclus cesarpintoi
GGGTTGCCACACAGCGGTAAAAATGGCCTTGTCCTAACTTTTTGGGGGATTTGTTGACTCCATGAAATTTTGAAACAACATATTTTTCCCTTAAAATGATACATTCTCTCAGTTTAAACTTTTGATCTTTGATTTGTGTTCTATTCTGAATAAAATATTAGACGTTGGCACCTCCACATCATTACATTTAGTTTTTATTCACAATTTGTTTAGTGTCCCAACTTTTTTGGAATCCGGTTTGTAGACATCGCTGTTCACACCCACTGCAGCCATTTTTATGCCACCCAGCTGGCTAGGCAGGTAGGCCATTACACTCTAGAATCGATGCCAGTTTAGAGCGACGGAACGTCCTAACACGCATGTCTTTGTACTGTGGAAGGAAACCGGAGTACCCGGAGTAAACCCACACAGACAGGGCATGCAGACTCCACACATAAAGGACCCAGGCCTCCCCACCCTTGATGTGTAGTGGGTCCTGGTAGCTCATGTGAAATACGCAAAGTCTGGATTAGTTTATATAAGAGAACTTGGTAATTACCCAATGAGAAAAGGTCAGCTTGTGCATGTAATGTATGTGATGTAATGTATTGTCTTTAGGCACTGCTGTTTTTTCTGCTAGATGCACAATACTCTTATCAATCTGAATTTAGAATGCCACAAATTTTAAGTTTAAAAGCTGTGTTCCCTTGTGTAGTAAGAAGTGTGTGTTTGCGTGTGGTAATGGTAGCCAACCTCACAGAGAAGCAGACAAGGAGACGTGGGGGTCACTGGAAGTTACCAGAAGGGCAGAAAGCCAAGCAAAGAGGCAAAAGTGGGAGCCCTTTTTCCCCTTCCATGCATGCACTGGGGTCTCTCAGATTTATGGCGAGGCTCAAAGTGTCCGGTTCAGTGGTGGCTCATCCATCGTGGGGTGCAAGTGTAATCCCCACTCCTCCTTTCTAGGGAGAAGTGGACGGGTTACACACGCTGCTCTGGCCCTTTCCACTAATGGGGTCCCCTGGCACACGAGTTGTCATCTGCTTAGAAATGGATAGGTCTTCAACCACCAGGAGACTCACCAGTGTGCTGGCTAATACACTCTTTTATACTTGCACTTTCGCACTATGGCTCTCATACACATTAGTGTTATGATTTGCAACTGTGACTGGAAATGTTTTGAACAGCTCATAAACAGTTAGTCAGGAGCAGGTTCCTCCTTCAGAAGTTAAACTAAACAAACTGTCTATATTATGCATTAAGAACACAGTGTCGTCCACTTGCTCTTCATTCTCTGCCACTTAATTGACACAATTAATCAAATGCAGATCTAATTAGGGTAAGGCTGGGTAGTAGAAGAAGTAGACCTTGAATAGTACTTTGACCTTTTCCCTTGCACTGTCCACATAATTGTTCTTTCCAAAACCCTCTCACTTTCATTTTCAGTCCAATTGTCTGCATGGCCGTGCACCTATTCCTTCCCTCTCCATTATGTTCTAACTTGTGTTTCAGCGTATGTTCCTTTACACTTTGTGTACATGTGTTACAACAGTACTTTGTGCTTTGGTTATTTATTTATCAAAGCACTTGTGGTAGTACGTATGTGCCATCATTCATTTATCTTTTTATTAAATATATATTCACACATCCTTTCCATCATCATTTCCATCCAAATGCTGTCCTATCTTCCACAATCCCCTTGTTAGTCAGGGGGCTATGTGCATGCCACAACTCAACACGCCTCTTGGCCTCATTCAATGGGGTATAAATTAAGGCTGCCACATACCCCCCCCACCCCCCAGCCCCGACAACTCGACGGCGAGTGCTTCCCCCAGTTATGGATTACAGCATTCTGGACTTGACAGGAACATAATTAGAACTCTTGATGAAATCTGCAAAATTGTTCCTTGGTGGTTTCAGTGCTACAGAAATGTATACATATTTGTCAGCAGTGTGTTTGCAGGCAACAACAGTAAAAGCTCTGTTCATTTATCGGGTAATCAGAGGGTGATGAAAGAATAGTTAGTCAGATAGATAATTGGAGATGATCTAAAGGGATGGTTACCTTTTAAACATAAAGTATCTTAGCTACCTGTTAGGGTGAGGATTACTGGATCACGCTGGACTTATCCAAGATAATTAAAACGTTTCAGGCATAATACGCAAAGCATGCATATTTTCTAAAAAAGACAGTTTTCTATCCTATGTTGTATCCAGTCTACACTGGGTGTGTTATTAGGCAGCGTCAATTCAGGGTAACTGATATGATGTCCTCTTAAATTTCTGAACACCTTATTAAAGACACAATGGTTTAAACCACCTAATATTCAACGAGGCATATGAGCAACATCTCTTTGGAATGCCTATTCCATCCCTTTCAAGTTTCATCCTGTCATGGCCAGCCAGTTTTACCATAGCAGAAACCTTTTGGCCTGTCAAAAGTCAGATAGTGAGAAATAAACCCAACATGTGTATGTGTTAACATGGCACAATAGATCTATGGGAAGAAAACAGTGAACAGCAGAACATAATTTGAATGAGAGATACAGCCTGAGCTCATATGCATGGAGAGGGAGACGAATCAGAGGAAGGGGAAAGAATTGAATATGGATTAGAGGGATGAATATTCTATTATTTCAGCCCATTCTGCTGATCTCTCCATTGCTGTTCAGTGCTTCAGAAGAAATATATTGATGCAGCAGAGAGCGGATGGGTTTCTGCAGCCTGATGGATTCACAGACAGGCCTGTGAGGTTGTGCCACTTGAGCCATGGATTACCAGCCTTGCTACAGTCCTTCCTTGAAAACATGTAGCAATTTAGGCTTTTTTTCTGCCTGCTTGTCCTGTTTTTGAGTAATGAATGTGCATGAGATGGCCCTGTGTGGGGGGTATTAGCCACCTGTATATGGCCTGTGCCTTAAATCCACACTGAGTCAGAAGATCCTATTCACCCTTTGTCTGCATTTGTAATCTCTGAGATGATTAGAGATGTCTTTTAAGCCTCCATCCTCCGTGAAAAAAAGTCTATGAAGCTCCCTAGGACAGTCTGTGTGTGTTCCTGTGTGTGCCTGTTTGTGCCTGTGTGTGCCTGTGTGTGCCTGTGTATGTGTGTGTGTGAGAGATAGTCTGGCTCAGCTGGGACCCAGAGCAAGTGCCTTAAACCCTAGTTATTTGGATTGTATCTTGTACGATCATATTGTATCAGTTTCATTTTAGTTTGTATCAGATGTAAATTGCTCTGGATTAGAACTAAAAATGCGTTACAAGGGGAAACCACATATGTTTGGCTATATATAGTATCTAAGTGGGTACATCCCTCACATTTATTTGCTATTTATTATATCTTTTTTATGAGACAACACTCAAGATATGACTTTTTTTTTGATACAATGTAAGTAGTCAGTCTACAGATTTCATAACAGTGCAATTTTGCTGTGACCTCAAAATAATTATAAACACAGGTATTAATGGAAACATGGTGTGGCCACCATTATTTTCCAGCACTGACTTAATTTTTTTGGGCATGAAGTTTAATAGAGCTTTACAGGTTGCCACTAGAATCCTCTTCCAGTCCTCCATGATGGCATGACGGAGCTGGTGAATTTTAGAGACCTTGCGCTCCTTCACCTGCTCAATATGGCTTGGGTCTGGAGACATGCTTGACCTGTAGGCAGTGTTCATCTTAGGGGTGTGTTTGGGGTTGTTATCACGTTGGAATTCTGCCCTGTGGCCCAGTTTCCACAGGGAGTGGATCATGCTCTGATGTCACAGTACATGTTGGCATTTATGGTTCCCTCAATGAATTGTGCTCCCAAACCATGACATTCCCACCACCATGCCTAACTGTATGCAATACACATTTGTATTTGTATTTCTCACCTGGTTGTCACCACACACACTTGATACCATTTGAAGCAAACAATTTGATATTGGTCTTATTAGACCACATGAGAAGACATGGTTTCAGTGAAATTCTGTGTGTGCTGTAGTTTGCTTTGTCTTCAGTTAACTGTTTACAGACTTTTGTGTGCATCATCTTTAGAAGAGGCTTTATTCTGGGACGACAGCCATGTAGACCAACGTGATACAGTGTGTGCTGTATGGTCTGAGCTCTGACAGGCTGACCCCACACCCCTTTAACCTTTGCAGAAATGGTGGCAGCACTCTTGCGTCTATTTTCAAAAGCCAATATCTGGATATGATGCTAAGCACGTGCACTCAACTGAAGTGGAACTCATTAATCCTGTTAAACTACTGTATGGTCTCGGCCACCATGTTAAAACTCACTTTCAGGGTGTAGGCATTCGTCTTATAGCCTAGGCCATATTTTGTAGCGCAACAATTCTTCTTGTCAGCTCCGCAGAGAGATTTTGCCATAAGGTGCCATGTTAAACTTCCTCTGACCAGTATGAGAGTGTGAGAGTTAGAACACCAAACTTAACACACCTGCTCCCCATTCAGACCTGAAACCTTGTAACATTAACAAGTCACATGATATAGGTGAGAAAAATGGTTATTTGGGCACAGTTTGGCAGTTTTTACTCAGGGGTGTACTCACTTTTGTTAACAGTGGTTTAAACATTAATGGCTGTGTGTTGAGTTATTATAAGGGCACAGCAAATTTACACAATTATACAAGCTGTAGACTGACAACTTTTATCTTATATCAAAGTGCCATATCTTCAGTGCTGTCCCATGAAAAGATATAATAAAACAGTTACAAAAATATGAGGGGTGTACTCACTTTTGTGAGATATTGTAGGAGTGTAAGTGTGGACCCAGGAATATCACACACATAACACTGATGACCATTGAAGAAAAAGAGTAGCTTGGACCTTGAACCTCAACTTTCAGGTCAACAGCGCAGTATGTTAAACATGCACCATTAAAGTCCCTAGATGTTTTAAAAGTTGGATTTAGATCATTTTGAAGTTTCCTGACTGACAATACTATACCTGCTTAACATCTCCTGTATTTTTCAAGGACAGTGCCTTCTGTGCCTTATGTGAGTGAAATCGGAGCCTTGTGGCTTTTAGAGAATGGATTACTGTGAATAATTGGATAGTTAGAGTTTCAGACTTGTTTGTCAGTGTCCCTTTAAATAATCCTATGTTTTCTAAATGCAATAAAGTTGGGCCTGCTTACAGATAGTAAGTTTTTGTTATAAAAACTTAGTTTACTAAGATACTAAGATAGGATAGGTTATTAGTAATAATACTACGTTATTACTGAGGTGTTATTGCTTATTTTGACCCATGCCTGCTTCTTTCATTATGTTGCTTATTAATGTAAAACTTAGATGTTTGTGTTTTGATGCCTTGTTTGGATTCTGATGATGATTACTGCAGAAAAACCCTAATAGCCCATTAGCTTTCAGTCACCCAACATTTAATTTTAATTATATAAAATTATTTATTTATTTAATTATAAATAGGTGTGATTTTATAAAGTGATGGCATCTCGTATAGTCCCACATTAAAGCGATTTTACAGAGCAGTTGTTACATTCTGTACCTTAGTTGGTCACCACAGCAGTCTATGTCTGGTGTGTTTTTGAGGACTTTGTCAGGACTGCTTTCTTGTCCTGCTTAAATTGCAGCATTTTAAGTCAAGGCAGATTTATTTATATAGCACAATGGAACATTGTCTCAAAGCAGCTTTACAGTATTAGATATACTTATCTTCTATGGCCAATCCCACATTAAGTAAACCTAGGGTGACAGTGGATAGGAAAAACTCCCTAAACATTATTAGAAAGAAACCTTGGGAGGGCCAAGGCTCAAAAGGAAACCATCCTTGAGTATCTCAGATGCTAAATGTAAGAATAAAATGAAATTTATCTAGTCAAACAAGTTTGTAGTAATAGATCAAATAACAGAAACTAAGTAAATAACAACAGATAAATAAGACTTCCAATAAAATCAGGTAAAAATATGAATATTATGTAGAATGTATACAAATATATGTTATAATGCATATAAAATAATTAATGCGTAAATAATATGCATATCTGAATTATTTTGTATGATATGCAGATCCATTTTAGGATCCTGAATTCTCAGCAGGAGAGTCCTTGATTGCAAATCATCCCCTGTCAACTGAACGAGGAAGAGAGTTACTGAACTCTGGTGGGGCCTGGGCATGGTGAGACTGATTACTGATGATAGAATCAACTTGAAGGGAGCTAAAATGGATGGACATCTTAGTGTGTGGGGCTGGGACTGGTACCGAAACATAAGCACAGTGTGATCACACCGAGGAAAGAACAGGACAACAACCCAAAGATCAGGAGGACCGGCTAGACTAGACACTCTCAGCCAAAGGTCAGGGCATGACAAGGCAGGCAGACCAGACATGACCCCAGACTAGCCAAACACAATAACCCCCCTCTTCCAACAACGTTAACCCGAACCATTCATCACAGTTTAAATCTAACATAAATAAGTTTTTAGCTGATACTTACATATTTGGAAAGTGTCTGAATCTTAAAATGGGGCAATTGTGGCCATATATGAGAAGCCCTATCCCCCTGCTGTGACTTTTTTTTTTAATTCTTGGAGCTAAAAGAAGTCTTGCGCCTTGCAAAAGCAGGTCATCTGGAGGGCTCAAAGAGCAGCGTCATATTCTTGCAAAAGCTCATTACAGCTTATCATGTTTTACATAGTTTTACTAGTTTAATTGTATTCCTAATATTACTTATGATTTGACTTAAATATTTGGCAATAGTATTTGACCTGTAATTTGTTATAATGTACAGGTGTAAGAATCCACTGAAAACAGACTGTGTGTCTTGCTATATGCAATGCTATAAATATGATAATAAGGTCAGAATGCATTTAAATATGTGCTAATTGGAATATTAATTAGCTTGACAGAATAATGGACTTAATTTACAATATAATTGAAACAGCTTCAGCAACAAGATCTCCAATGCATGTACTGAGTATAAAAAATATACCTTTTAAGGTTTGGTTCTAAACTAAATTTGTTGTAGCATAGTGTACACTATATATCCCAAAGTTTGTGGACCTACAAAAACTTTGCCATTAGTATGATGTTTGCAAAAAATAAGACATCGCTATTTAAAAGAATTGGTTACATAATTTCGCCAATATAGCCTGCGAGCAAATAAAGAACAACAGTCAGTGTAAACAAAGGTCAGTGCATCTTTAAAAGAAAAAGAAAACAAGAAACTAAAATATATTCAAGCAAGTGTGTCATCAGTAAAGCAGTGCCCACTCTAATTCAAACCAAACCAAATTCTAAATTCTAAATCTAAATCTAGCTTTCCTGCAATTATCATATCTGAAAATTCTCAATGGTCTTAAAAATAATTAATTTAAAATTTAAATCAGTCAGATTGTCACAACTGTAGAGCCACCAAAGACTCATCTTGGTTTCAGGAGCTCCGTACTTCACTTAGTATTATAACTTTAGTCTCATTTATTTCTGAATAGTGAGTTTGGATCTTGACTGCAGCAGGATAGCATTTTACTGCTTGTTTTTGGAGCTGCAAGTTTCTAACTTCAGAACCAGTATTGCAAAAATGCAATACTAATCAAAGCAACAAAAGAAGCCTGCAAGAATATATTAATTGAGAGGATTTGCACTGCCTACAAACAAGAGGGAGACAGTTTATATGATTGAGAAAAGGAACTTCATTAAACTGCTGCAAATGAACTCAAAAAAAGATTTTTGGGCATGCTGTTTTCCTGTATGTATGTCCTGTCTGCCAAAGACATATACCTTTCCACCCCAGCTTTTTTTATTTTGTCAAACTGTATCTAATTAGAATACATACCTTTTAAATGCATGCTAATTATATCTTCCTCCGTCTGTGACCAGAGTCGTTAGGTAATTGGCCCACAGCAACATGACAAGTCCAATCATCTTCTGAAATTAGTCTGCCTTTACAAGGCCAGGCTTGCCACACTCCTCCTTCTGTAGGGAGAACAATCAATTTAATAAGTGGCCATGCGCGCCATTGTTTCACATTAATTAGACTAATTGCAGAGAGAAAGGGACTGATGCTTCTGAGTGGAGGGTGGCCCATTAAAACATTTTTCACATGTATTTCTGTTTTCCACACAGGGTAGAGCAGCTCAGTACCATAATGATTGTAAAGTCAGTCCCAGCTCAGGGCGCTGTGACTGTCCTAATGATTGAATTTCACTATGTGGGCTACGTCTCATAAACCATGTCTATGCACAGGACAGAAATATGGGGCATGATGTCTTATTCCGGGAGTGGCAGCCCAAGGGCATCTTTGCATTTCTTTATTTATATGACTTCACCTTTCTTTTATCTTACCTGATGAAAAGAAGTTTGTGGACACCCCTCTTAATTATTAAGTATTGCTATTTCAGCAACACTCAGCTGTAACATTAAATTGGATAAATCCTACATTTATTTTTTTTGCAGTAGAATTGATTATACTGATAACTCAGTGACTCCCAATGTGACACATTTATACATTTTTGCTTCCAACAAGTCAGATCATCAACTTGCTGCCCTGCTGTCCTTAAACAAAAACCTTAGAGAATTGGTTTGCCAACTTTAATTGAAAAATTTGTTTTGCAGACAACCTTGACCTCAACTCCATTAGACATGTTGAAATTTCATTGGAATGCCAAATGTGAGCCAGAGCTTATTGTCTAACATCAGACGCCAACTTCACAGTAAAATATAGTGAAACAATCTAGAGGAAAACCCTTTTTTGCAAAACAAAGGATGTTGTGGCATGAAACAGTGCAAACTCCATACCAATGCCCATGTTTGGATGTCATTTTTCGGATGTCCACAAACATTTGTCTATATAGTGTACAATATTCAGGCTAATCAAATGTAATGATACAAATCAATGTAATGAAAAGAAGCCAGTGTAAATAGAAATTAGACACGGTAGGTTGTGCATTTAACATTGTAAATAGTCAGTGTACAATGTACCTGAAAACCAGAAAAAAATTCTGGTTATATAATTCTAAATGATAAAATGTCTATTATCTGTGTTAGTACCATCATAGTATGTCCTTGTTTTCTATGTAGAAGTAAATCATTAAAATGGTCTATAATCCAGCGAATGGTGGAAGTGTTTCTTTGCCGCTTTTCTGGTACTGTTTCCTTTAGAAGCATATTGCTTCTGTGGCAGTTTGAAAGTAGCAATTATAGTTTTGGACACGTCATTGATTTTCCCTCAAGATTACATATTGTGTCAGAGGGTTTAGTGATTGTGACTGTTATGAATATGTTAGCTGACTTTGCACACTGTTTAGCCTGCATAATGATTCTTTCATTTAGCTCCTTTTTCATTCCTTGTTTAATACAGCATATTAAACGAGGAACATGTACCTGCACTGACACGCACAAGGCTGCCACAGACATTGGAGTCTGATTAATTGCTGGGAAACATTTACCTCCTTAAATTATTATGTTTATGCTATAATGCAGGGTAAAAATAATTCATATTTTGACACTTGATGACTTTGACACCATATATGTGTTTTTAGACACACCAACACACACCCATGACAGTTTTCTCAAGAGTGTTCTTAACTGTCGCTGCTAGAAACAAATCTTTACTCACTTAAGTCAGAGATGGTGGTGACTGAGGGTACCGAGTCTTGTTAGTCTTCTCCCATTTGCCCTGCTTTTTTCCTCTTCTTTTCTTCTCAGGCCACTGCACTCGAGTGAGGTATTGATGGAACATCAGGAAATGTGGCACCATTTTGACACTAACAGAATTGCTCCCATCCCTTCCATGCCGAGGCCAATTATGGTTGTTGACATATATATTCTAGTCTTACATAGAATTCGCTTTAGTACATTAATCCGTTGCCTGTAGTAATGAAACATTGGTACTGTTTTGTAGTGTAATGCAATTTTAGGAAGTGAGCAAATAATGTCAGGGTTGTGCAAAACTAGAAAAAAATAATATAATAATAGTAATAAACATTGAATTGCAAAAAATAATAACATAATAAAATGTTAAAGTAATGTAATGCTACCATCCCAGAGTGCTTTATTCCACTTATACTATGATAACTTTATTCTATTTAATGATACGCTACATTGGAAAAATGTATGTGAGATTCCCTACAATCGTACTGGAAGAGTGCAGTGACTCTTAACATAATGTCTTCATTGGGCTCCCCTATTAGCTGGAAGTGCCAAAATAGAAACAACGGCAAAGAAACACAATACAAGAGCTGTTCGTCTGGAGAGGAGACTCATGAATTGAATTTCCTTTGGCTGAACAGCTGCTTACAAGCCTCCAGTCACTAAGTGGAATACCAACTGTTGACTGGAGTGCTAATTAGTACACCACTACTGGAGTCTGTGGCAGTTTAAACATGTTGTCTGGAGTAAAGTTTCACTATCTAGCAGTGTTACAGACAAGCGAGCAGCATTTATTACCCAGCCTTATTACCTTATTACCCAGCATTAATGACTTAATTATTATTATGACTGAATTATTATTATGATTGAATGGCCAATTTTATTATTGCTCTTGTGACTGAATGTAATTTCTATCAGTTTATTATAAAGGATTAGAAGACTATAGGCTTTTATAGTAGCAGATAATATAGTAATGCCTATTGCTTTGGAATGTGATGGCTAGGTGTCTAAAATTGTCTCTATATGTACGTCACAGTATCTACACTTAATATTGTAGGATGTCAGTGAAAGAAGCTTCTGCCAATATCTACATTTGAACACATATAAAGACCTGATCTCTGACTTTGCTTGATATAACTGGACTGTGTGATTCTTCAGAGAGTTAACCAAAACTATTCAAAAAACAAATTAATGTTGCTGTAATTTAATGTATTGTAGCAGATCTTTGGTCTTCCAATGCTATATGCAAACTATTTGCTATTTACAGAAGTCAAAATACTTACACAGTCAGTTTTAAGTTCTAAGACACAATGATTCATATTTTGCTTTCTTTAGTAGACTGATCATTTGTGTAACTGGAACCAATATGTTGTTGTCAATGGAAGATTTCAAGCATGTCCATTGAAGGCGAAGACAGCAGGTACCTGGAGGTTCCTTTGAAACCACCACCCTAGAGTGCTATTTTAAGCTCTGTACACCACATTTTCTTGGGCTCTTGTACTGAACACAGCATCTTCACATAAATAGGAGGAAAAAAAACTAGTTTTTTCAGTGCAGATCATCAATTTACTCCCATTGATCTAGGGAAAATTTGCTGAAACATCCCTGTGTGCAGATAGTGAGTTTGCAGACACCTCAAGAAGCCTCTGTTTAATCCTTATAGAGATAAAATCTATTATTCATATAATGGAAGACTAACTGATTATAACGACAGTATGTCTTTCATATATCTTGCTTGTCATGCTTATATCCTTAGACAAACCATACCAGTGTTTACACTATTTTAACATATCATTCTTTCACTTTCTGACTCCATTTACACTCACAGAGCTGTTATAGAGGTTTTATAATGGCTTCAGTCATGATAGATGTCTGTATGTGGTTTTTGGACATATCTCTTGGATTATTCTCCAGTTTACTCCAGAGCTGAACAAGTTAAACGTGATGCCAGGCCTCATGACTTTTTAGTACATTGTAGATATACCCATTGACAAAAAATAATGCACCCAAAGAGAAATGTCAGATGGCTGTAAAACTCTGCATGCAGTTATTTCTCAGGCAGATATGTAACTAATTACAGTAGTGCTCTGATTAGACACTGGAACTAAGAGAAACAGGATGGCCATTATGACGAATCACCCGCCATCTAAGCCATTCTGACCTAGATGTTAGGAGCTGTTGGGAGCAGTGTTTCGGCGAGTGCACACACAGCGAATAGGCTCTGGATGGTCCAGGCAGATAACCAGTAGAGAGGATAATTTAATCCACCAACATGCACGAGCATATCCCAAAGTTTCATTGTCCACCACCTAGACACAAATACACTTCCTACACAAACCTACATACACACCGATTGGAATCCAACAATGATTAAATTTGATGGTTCTGGGGTGAACATTTCAGTCCTGCCTTTGCTTTGGAGCAACACACTGCTGGTATGATAATGTTGGGAGCCATCACATATAACAGTCCATCACCCCTAGCAGTGATACGAGGGACACTAACAGATCATGGATTTGTAGGACATCTCAGGGTGACCTGTTGCTTCTTAGAGCAGGGCTTCCACATGACATTTTTCAGCAGGATTATGCCACCCACACACAGCAAGGATTACCCAGGAATGTCTCATGTTAGGAGTGGCTCACGACTGCAATCATGGTGAAAAACATGTCATTTTACACAATCCTTCTCAAAATAAGTCACTTTAATGGTGCATAAACTAATCATTGCATTACACTGCAGTGTTTTGCAATTTTGAAAGAACCGATTCTTTGTATATTCTCACAATGTTAATACTGTTGGATATAGTTGTAGGAGTCATTAGGTTTATGGACATAATTGTCTTCTGATTTTCTTTGGAATAATAAACACAGAATCCCACTTATGGTACTGTTTGATATCTCCTGCAACAGGAGAGGGTCCTTTGATAAAACTAGGATCTACGTGAGAAGGGGGAAAGCCCAGTCCAGTCTATTTTAAATTAGCTATGAATGGCAACAGTGGTAACTGGATCCATTGGACATCACCAAGGTCAGAACTCACATCTGATATCAGTCTCTCTCTCTCTTTCTCTCTCTCTCTCTTTCTCTCTCTCTCTCTCTCTCTCTCTCT
>JAUZSV010206795.1:0-12700 GCA_034780495.1 Parotocinclus cesarpintoi
AATCCGCAAAGTGGCGACTTGTGGCTTCTTTTTCTTATTCGCTCTCACGTTTTTTGATCCGATTAAGCGGAATTTTGGTCCAAATAAGCAAATAATATTACACGTATATAATAGGATTTGTTTCAGTACTTTAGGATTTGGTCCAAATAAGCGGCTGGTCCAATTAACCGAATTCGACTGTATATTAAACACGATCACAGGTTGTCCTCACTTCATTTCTATTTTCCAGCACTCGTCACTCCCACAATGTTCCCCTGTGTTACACACTGCCATTACACACACACGCACACACACACACACACACACACACACAGCACAGGCTAGTATTGTAGTGCATAGCATAACTTAAAACACAGAGTTGGGCAAAATCATTAGAATAATGCTTACTTTATAATAAAGTTATTAATATCATATAACTTATTGAATAAAACTAAAAACTTTGAAAGTGAAAAACTAAAACAATTATTGCAAGACTACTGCTTTTCCTTACTAAATTTCCGACGCTCAACATTTCCGTCACGTGACTCCCTATGTTCCGCACTGCTGATTTCCTCATCAGTGTGAAGTACAGTATCATTCCTGTATATCACTTGCCCGGAAAAATCCAAAATTTGAAATTCAGAGTATGGTTTATTCTGCAAGTTTATTTAAGTTTATTGTGGGATTCCCATAGCAAAGTCACAATATTTTAAGTCAGGCCATTACAGAACAGTGAATACCTGATTTGGATTTTTCATAGGGAAATCACGTGGTGGCATCTCGGTGCATTTGGGCATATAGATTGTTTATTGTTAGTGATCTTTTAGAATCTGGTGATCTACTTGCATTTTCACACACAGTCGATCTCTAGGGGTTACTGAGCATGATCCACAATAACAAATAAAATCCAGTTAGGGGCATTTATTAGCGTAAATGCCAAAGGGGAATTGTCAGACTGGTAACCAGGCTTACAACTGAACAGACAACAGGTCAAACCTTGAAGCAGATGAGCTACCGGAGCAGAATATCAAACAAGATGCCTGTCAGCAGTTCACATGGGCTTATAAGTTGAACAATAAAAGATGGGAAATCTGGGTTTTCTGCTCTGATAAGTCTCTCTTTCTTGTGTTTGAACACCACGGCCTACCTGAATATTGTTACTAACCATGTCCATCCCTTTCTGACCATAGTGTACCATCTTCTGGCAGCTACATCCAGTGTTTTTTTTTTTTACTTTTTATATACACAATAGGCTCAGTGGAGAGGACAGGGGGTGCATGCCAGAGAAAAATTACTCTTCACAAGAACTAAATATTGGGAACATATGATTAAAATGAGAGGAACTTCTATATTAAAGGGAAGCGTGCTATGACAGAAACCAAAAAAGAAGTGTCAAATGGTGTCAGGCGTAAAGTCAAAGTGAAGAAGAAATACATATATTAACTGTACAATATTGTTAACAACGTGCTATTTTGAAGTTTCATATTGTTACCATTATATAAATTACAGGTTATATAGCATGTGTAGGTTGACAAGGTTTACAAACTACAGTCTCAAATAAGTATTTTTAATCTCGCAAGTGCCTCCCAGGTAGAAATTAACCCTCTCAGTCCTGTTGGCCAAATGAGGTCAGTCAACATCATCTGTTCTTACAAAATCCTGTTTTAAGAGTTTAATACGTGTGAATCATATGGAATATAGCGCTTGAAAATGGTTGAGACTTTTGAAAATTTAAGAACGGAAAGGTTTGGATTCTCCAACTTGCTTTGCGACTTGAAACTTATATCACAGTAGTACGTGTGGCTTCCTTAAAATAAATTCAGGACATAAATCTCACAAAATTGAACTCTATGACAAATCACGACTTCATCAACATTTACAGATGGTAATAATACAATAAAATGAATCTGTACGCACTGACTTTCCTTATAAAATGAATTACAATAAACAAGGTAAATTCCACCAAATTCTATTGGGGAAAACCCGTTTCTACATCTTCTATGACACTTTGCAATGGGTTAGATGCATTACACTGGCTGCATATATTTAAAAAATATAAAGCCATTCTATTATCAGAGTCCCTTTACTTTTAATCATGCTGAACAAGATTTAAAGGCAAATAGTTTCATTTCAGACCACTCTTCTCATCATGATAGAACAAGCTCATTAAATGCAGTGTTCACACACCAGATGTAAGAAGCGTAAGAATGTAGACACCAAACTCATGCAGATGAATGCAAAGTTTATGAGTCTGTCTGTATGTTGAGGAGCAGCCTTGGTCCATATGGCAGTCATTTTAGACTTTGCTATAACTCTGTGATCCTTGTACAGGGGCTTCACAGTGCAGGTCAGGCATATGGTCAACCGAAACCAAACCGTATTTATGAGCAGCTAATCTAGCAGCTTTGTCCGTGTACTGAAACGTTACTTAAACCATTACTAATCGGTTAATAATTTTTTCATTTTGTGTAAGTGTATATAATGACTTCAATAATTCAAGGGAACTGAAAAAAAAGTATTCACATTTTACACGCTTTGTATTTAAGTCGACTGAATTGTCTGTCTATATTCTTATGATAATTCGCCGACTAAAACTTGACCAAAACTAAAAACAATTCAGATAACAATTATGACTAAAACTAAATGACATTTTATTGACTAAATCTAAATCAAAATTTTCTGTCAAAATGAACACTGCATAGAACCAGACTTAACGTTAGAGCCGTGGCTTTAAACTCAATTTACACTTTGATTTGATCTCTTAAACAATAATATCATTAATACTATTACTGTTGGGTGTGACACCTTCCTTGTCACCTCTCACTGTGCCCTGTTGCCTTTACTGTGCTAAAGCACAATCCCTGGCTGGCCTGCACTCACACTCTGCTTAAACATTCTGGGTCTGAGCATGGACATGGAGCGATTAGACTAGTCAAATGAACCGCACTTTGGGGGTTCCAACATGCTCTGGCACAGCATAAGGTGGCTAGTGCGAGTACAGCCTGTTACACAGCCAATCGTGTATGCATGCCAACACACCTATCCGGAAGATACTGTTACCTCCAGGCACCTTGTTTCCAGTTCCAGTTTGGTCACTGCCTGTGTGGAATTTGCATGCTTTTTTAATGTCTACATGTGTTTTCTACAAGTACTCCAGTTTCCACCTGCATTATAATGACATGCCCTCGATCTGGACTGGCACTCTGGTCAGGACTGGTTGCTGCTTTGCAACCTGTGCTGTCGGATATGCCCCAGCACTCTAATGGCCCTGAGCTGAAATATGCGGTTATGGAAAGAGAATGTGATTATTGTTGTTATTCCTATCCCAGAATTCACAGGGCATATGCAAACAAGCAGCCTCCGATTAATACTACTGTAAAAGTTATTGTACTCAGCCAACCCCTTTGCAAATCCAGTCAGGAAACCAAGCAAGCACTTCCACAGGTGTTTTTTAGTAAAGGGTTACCATTTCAAATCTTTTTTGTGCACAGAAAGCACAAAAGGAGCCACTTGGTTGACATAATGGAGAGGGATCTTGTATCTCTGACAGCAAGGGGAGCAGGTGAGTAATGATCTATGTGGGTTTGTTCATAATGAGGCTCTTCAGTCAGCGGCTGTGTCCCAGATTACAGGACAAAGGGATACCTGTAAGCACCTTGGTGCATTTAAATGTCCCTTGGCACTGTTTCTGTAGCTCAGCACACTATGTTTGAGGCGGCATCTTAACGAATTAGAGCTCATTTGGAATCCGCTAATAATTTAGGTCAGAAATATAACACATTTTAAAGGATTCACCAATGTTCAAGCACCACTGCAGAAATCTATACAGGGAAGCTCTCTAATAACACTCCACATTTAGAAGGCCCAGTCACAGCCTGCCAAAAACAAAGCCAATCATCTGGAATAGCATTTAGAGATCCATAATCCGGCTATCACGATTGCTTTTTTTTATTAGGAAAGATGTGGCTCAGTAATTGAAAGTCACAGCCAACAGCAGTTGAATCACAACAATCATCTCCCTCCGACTTATACGGTTTGGATTTCAAAAGGTCTCAAACAGTACTCTGTTACCACAGAATGAAACACTTTTAGTGTTGTCTGAATAAGCATCCACTGGTTTTGATTTCATTTGCTGGCTATAAGTAAACTGCTATTCTGCACCTCTCAAGGAACTTTCGTATAAGATATTTAGTGAAAAAATGAGAGGGGTGAAACAGAAATCACAAAAAGATAATGTGAGGTCTGGGCTTATTCTTGATACCACACTATCAGTGAGTGTGTTTACATGCACTTAATAACCAAATAACTGCAGAAAATCTGATTTTGTTATCCAGGTTTACATGCACGTAGGTAATCAGATAATGAGTAAATAATCAGAATTCTGCTTTCCAAATAGCCTAAAATCTCACATACGGATGTGATGTAAACTTCAAACTTTAATGTAATAATGGAACTTTTAATTTCCTTCAGCATATAGTACATTGCAGAATCTTCTCAAAAGTGTTTGGTAGTCATTTCACAACATTTAATTCTGTGTTGTGTTTAATTCTAGGGTTGCCATATCCTGCGAGAAAAATGAGCCACCAGGTCAATGGAAAAAAAGTTAAATATCTTAGAATAACCATCTTGGGTTATTCATTGCGCATGCACAGACTGAGAGAACCAATTGAAATGCAACTAACGAGAATACATGCACTGAGAAGAAACAATGATGATGACAATCTGAGAAATTGGAATATGCCAATTAGGTGGTCACTTGAATAGTCAGATGAATTCAGAAATCTAATTATATTTCATTATTATGATAGTACACTTACTCAATATCATCACTGTATAAACCAGTAGGGAAGTCTACTAAGGCTACACACTGGCACTGGGACGAGTCTGTAATTTGCTACACCGAGTTACTGTCTGCCACAACAAAGGGAAGCCATGCAGAACTAGCAAAGGATTCAGCTCTGACTGCAAACCTATTGTCGTCTGGTGAAAGTAGTGATTATGGGATAATTGAGGTGTAGAAGAAAAGACCTACCTGTTAAAACAGTATTCATTTGTGCAGGTGTGCAGTTACTGGCTCACAAGGCAGTGAGCAGAATTTGGGATGTAAACGCGATTCTTCTTTGGAGGGAAAACCTCAAAATCGACCCAAAACAGTGTAGAGCTTATGAGGTCCATAAACCACAGCCAGAGTGAGCTGGTGAAGCTCCAACTAAAGTGATCAAACTGCGCAGTGAAACCTCACACAGTGTTAAAAGTTAGATCTGTTAAACCAGCTCTAGACAAGTACTGACAGATACTACTGATACTACAGGCTAGTAAAGAATGCTATTCAATATCACATCAGTGGTAATACTGAATGAACTCTGATGCACCATAACATTAAAACCACTGACGGGTGAAGTGAACAACACTGACGGTGCAATATCATGGCAACGTTCCACTAGGAAATCTTGGGTCCTGACATAAGTGTGAATGTAACTTCCACATAATTTAAGGGCAGTGGAATTCCCTAATGGCAGTGGTGTCTTTTTTCAGGATAACGCACCCTGCCACACTGGAAAAATGTTGAGAAATCGCTTGAGGGTCTAGACTATAGAGAAAGTGTTCTAAGGTGTTGACCTGGCCTACAAATTCCCAAGATCTGCAGGATGTGCTGTACAAACAAGTTAGATGCATGGTGGCCTAACCTAGAAACTCAGAAGATTTAAAAGATCTGCTGCTAATGCCTTTCTGCCAGATACCACAGGACTCCAAATGACTTCTGAATAGGGTGACTTCACATGTCACAAAACATTTTCTGGTCACCAGTTTTACATCTGAATTAGCTTTCATGGGCTTTTTTAATAATATACTCACCATAGATGTAACAGAATGTACCATGGTCACAATGATGGAAGCTTTCTTAATAAGCTGTTTGCTTTAAAGACTTGCTGTATCAAGGAAGGATTCTATTGTTAAGTATACATTATGGTACCATCTAAAGAACATGTCAGCATGGATCCAAACAACACCATTAGCTGCACCTCAGAATGAAAAGCCATTGCAAATAAGACAGGGGTTTACTGGTGCAATATTTATTCAGCACCTGCATTGCACTAAAGTCAATGCTCCCCTACACTTACTGTTACCCCACAAAAAAAATCTGGTCCTGACAAAACGTAAGCCACACTAGAATTTGGATTTTGATGCCAGGGCATTATGGGAAATGTAGTGTCTGTAGTGAGTAGGGGTGGGAGTGTGTAGGCACCTTACGATTCAGAGTGCAACGATTATCGGTGCATCTCGATTCGTTTTTTTCTATACTTTTTTTTTTTTTAACCGTGTGACTACATGAAACAAATCTAAGGCGTCAAAATTGGTCCTAAAGTTTTGAGAAACGAAAAAAACGTAACTAAAAATTTACATTTTGTAATAAAAAACGATTTGTACACAGAATATTTATGTTTGTAATCGTCTATTTTGAGTTTAATATTCTTGAAGTATCCGTTTTTGCCTTTTCTCCGTTGCACTTCTCTCAGTCTCGTTTTCGCTTCAAAAACTTTAGCAGTTTAGCAGTCTGATTCTAAGCCTCATTATTAAAAGGTATAATCGTTAAAACTAGCTGATATAAAAAAAACATAAACACACAGCTTCCCCTGTGTTTATTCCCGACCATTTTCCAATCAGGGTATGAGTGGCGTTCTCTGTAGAATGAGCTGGTGGGCGGGGCTTGACTTTAGCAGCCAATGATTACCTTGACTTTTTAAAGCGAAAGCGAGACTGAGAGAAGCGCAACGGAGAAAAGGCGCAAAAAAAGCGAAAACAGATACTTCAAGAATATTAAACTTAAAATGGACAGTTACAAACAGAAATATTCTGTTTACAAACAGGTTTTTATTACAAAATGTGATTTTTCGGTTTCGGGTTCTGATTTTTGGTTCTTAAAACTTTAGGACCTATTTTGATGCCATAGATTTGTTTTAAGTAGACACATGGTAAAGAAAAAAAACTCTGTATAGCAAAAAACGAATCGAGATGCATCGATAATCGTTGCTTTCTGAATCGTAATCGAATCGAAGGCGCCTAGAGATTCCCACCCCTTTTATATATATTAATCATACACCACATATATCTTGTGTGGCTGATGCTGATAGCAATGTTAAGTAACACATATATCCACAAGTAGAGAGGCCTACTAGTAGTACTGCATTGCCTGTTCTGGAAATTAGTGTGTCATTTCCTCTTGATTGTGTGCAGCCGGTTAAATATGTTTCTTTGTGTTTATAATCCAGCGTGCAAGTTTATGTTTTGGTTCTACAGTGGCCGTGATTGTTAATGTGTTCTTGTTACTGAAGAACATGCTATGTATAACATTTTAGATGTTACATAGCTGGTTCTCGTGACTGAGAAGTACCTCCTGTAATTCCTGTAATTTTACCATAGAGTAGCTTGAAAAGGTTATAGTAATGTCCAGTCAATGTCTATTTTGGTCAACAACCTGTTTCATAGAACTTAATGCGGAACATAAACGGCACATAATTATAATAAATATAATTCCATTTCTATCAGAGGGTCAATCAAATGTGGACAATTACTAGTTTTAGGCGTTCCCTTTTATACTATCTTAATTTGCTTCTCTATTACAATTCAGATGATGTTCTAAAAAGCAACCCATCATAGCAACATTCCCAGGTAATACAGGTGAAATTGCAGAACGTATTGAAATTGCAGTTGTTTACATGGCAATCTGTTTTCTATGCTTTTGCATGAATAAGGGGGAAATGAGATGGCAAGTGAACCCATTTTTCCCTACAAGAGTATTGCTCATTGCTATTGTTCTCCTCTATCTGTTCATTCTAAGTCTGAGAACAAATGTGCTGCACATAGCTGGGCCCTCACCATTTATTTTTCTAGCACTATAAAAGGAAACAATTTAACTCTCTTGGAGATGGAAGCTATGTATTGGGGTCAATTTCTGCCATAATATAATCTAGGTGTGATTTAAAGTATTGTAATGTAATTTGCAATTAATGGATAAAACAAATAATACAAAAAATAGTTTATGAAAATGTGACAAATAAAAGTGATAAACAATGATAATTATGACATTTATAAATGTCAACTGCTTTTATAGAATCGGTGTCACAGACAATGAATGCAGCAAGTATTTTTTAGGGGTTTAACTAATAAAAAAGTCTAATTTAAAGGGTTTGGGCAGCATTGGCCAAATTATGTTTAGTTTATTTTCAAAATGAAAACATGTTAGCACAAACCCTGCAAAGTACAAGCCAAAACATGACAAGTGTAATAAAATTAAATAAAAAAAATAAAAAAAACTTAGTGGATTATTTAGAAAGACTTGTCAAATTGTAGGTGTTCAACAAGCATGCATTACAGTTTACAGAAAACAAGTTTATTTCTTATAATACATAAAAATATATTAATTCTATTCTATTATTTGCCATTCTTCTGACACAACTACTGGAGGCTAAAAATCTTGGCATTCTTTGACTGCCAACAGGCCCATATTTTGAATTGGGCACACAACCCTTCTATTTGTGCCACACACAGACTTACAGTTTAAGGTACTTCACATATTGCATTTGACAAATGCCAAAATTTTAAAATATATTCAGACACAAGCGGTTTATAGTTTCATCAGTTGCCAGCTGCCAAACACGGCAACACTTTAGTCGGAGGTATATGATACACTTAAACAGGCCCTTTATATTTCTGTGTTCTGCAGCTGTGCAGTATCTCACCTACCCCATACCTACATGCTCCACATCAACATGCTTCCTACACACTACTGGTGATTATGAGACACATCCGGATACAGGAATTTTAATTTATTATATTCCCAGTTCTTACACTGCATGTTTTTTATTGTCTCACCATTTTTATTTTGTTATATGCAGATAATACCAGTGATTCAGGTTCACAATAGGCTTGCTCAGGGAATATGTTCACTATATTGTGAATATTGTTTACTGTGTATATGTTTTTTCTATTTCTACATCCACAGTAATGCATTATTAGTGCAAATGAGTATCCATTGGTTCTAAAAAGATTAGTTTATTGGAACCATCGAAAGCAAAACTTTACAAGAAGACATGCTGCAGAAATCAAGTGTTTTGCTTTTACTTTTCACTCTCAATCTATTACTTAGTATATTACACGATTTTTCAACACTTTATTATAAAATAAGATTTGTATTAATGATATTGGCCAACTGTAAGATAACAGAAGTGTAATAGGCCCGACTGTGATACAGTGTAGACTATATTAAACTTATCAATTCTTGATACATTTAACTTATAATGTATTTGTCTGAACATATCCCCATCGTAAATCACAATACAATTTTATTAATGCATATAATACATTTTACAGTGTGGATTTTCTGTGCGTCTGAAACGGTTCAGAGAAACAGACAGAAGGTTCAAATTTCAAGTGTAGAATTGTTGTGTAACGTTTGAGCCACCTGAAATAAAGAGAGCTAAACATATGCAATAAGAAAGGTTAAGGCAGCTGGTCGATCCTAAGTTTTTGTACCTTGCTTTCACTTGTGCATGATGAACATTTGCTCAGATATCACAGCTTTTCTTCCCTCTGGGTTTTACAGTGTCCATCTAGGGAAGGAACTAACTGTGGAAGTTGAGTGGGTGGAAAATACTGCCGGACAACCCTGTTTACCAGGAGCCCCAGTGAGCACTACACTGTGTTGAGTGCTTTTTATATGGCTGTGGAGGAGTGAGTGAGAAGGGCACAGTTATTTATGTAGTGTGACTTTTGAATGATGGAACTGTTGCATTTGGTGACAGCTTGCATTCACTGGAGATCAAACATCCTGAAGTCCAGGTGAAACTGGAGCTCAAAAACATAAGCAGAAAACAGGATTTGTTGGACAGCAGAATGGTTGCAGAAACTAGCAGGTTTGATATTTTTGGAGCTAATATATAGTCCTCCTTTACCTGCACAGGTAATTATATCCCGTTGGATAGAACTCTTCAAGTTGTCATGCAGCCTTTTGAGAATGTTTACAAATCTTCGAACTTATTTGGCATGATATAAATATTGGTTTCAAAATCGTTTGGAGTTGCAATAGATGTGGTTTGTTCTTTACTCTTGTTTTATTCTTTTTTATTTCAGGAATGATTAGTCAGGCATGACATATCTACTTAGCCTTTGTAAAGAATCCTAAGACACTGAAGATGTTCTCTGTGATGCAGCTTGTGAAGTGGAGCAGCCTAATGGTTTAAGAGTCACAAAGAGCAGCTAGATGGTATAGTTTTACAGACTTGTGCTCAGGTGGGAATGTTCTCCAGTTTTCACATCCACTATACAAAGTGGTTTGATTCAAGGTAAGGGGGTGTTGAGGGGTCACAGAGTTAATCCAGACCTGACAGTATAAATAATGTGGGTTGAAGTGCTAAAACTCAGTTCTGTGCTCCCAGTTCAGGGATTGCTATTTGAGGACTGTTGAGCCATCATCCAAACCAAAGTGGGGTGATTCTGGTTTTCTGGCTTCCACAGAGAGTTTTAAAAGCAGAGCAGCACAGCTGAATGTTGTGTCAGCATGACTTTGAGTCCCCTGTGTTTTTCCAAGTTTCTATTCATTTTTTATGAACTGGAGTGTCTTCTGCGTCTCAGTGTGGACTGTTTTCCACATCAAGAGGAAGGGTGAGGATTGCAGGTTAGTAAGATTGGCCTTAAGTGCTGTATGCTTATTCTCTAGTGGTGCCAACATTTTAGTGGCTCTCGTATCGAACTGGTCCTGGTCCCTTCTGTTCTGCAGTTCTGTTGATCTTAATTTAATCCCCTTTTCTTGCATATGAAATTATCATCTCCTGAATTGTTACCTTCTGGGGTTCTGCTGCATTACTCCAAATGGTGCAGGACCTCTGAGCAGAACTAATAATGAGTTCATTTTGGTGATTGCCACTTGTGCTGCAAAATATCTAGATAGACTGGAAGTCTTTGCCACAGATTTTTAATCACGTTGTCCCACTCGCTAAATAACACTGCTTCTGTCTCTTTTCTCAGTTGTGCTTCTCTTTGCCTGTCTTTCTCCCCTCATCTGCCTGCTATGTGACTCACAGGCAACTGGCAAAAAGAGAATAAGTCTTTATTGCCCTCATATCAGCCCCTACTGCTCCAAGAGATTTGGGCCTTTGTTGCCAGTGCCAAATGCTGATAGGCCAGTGGCAGCTCAAGGCCAATTCCAATGCCCTCTAGGCATGCACACATAAGCTCTAAAGCTCTGCTGAGGGTCCATGCTGCTGTAGTTGGACTGTTTGATCCTTCAGAACAGGCAGGATGTACATCTCAATCATTCTTCTTTTCCATCCTTTTTTGCCCTCTGACCACATATGAGAGTTTTAAGACTCTAGTTTGTCATTTGGTTTAATAAAAATACAACAATGACATGTTTTCCAAAGTGTAAATATTAGTATCTGATCTGAAGTTTAGTCAAACACTGACTCCTGCAGAAAACCAAAGTGTAAACTTTCCTTTGAAGTCCCAGACACAGTTAGTGTAGAAACTCTTAGAATCCTTTGCATTTCTGGGTGTTTGCTGCCCAGCAACGCATTCCATAAAATTTGGGATGGTAAAGCATTTACCACGCTGTAGTATTGCAATACAAATACCAAGTGATTTAGTGTTTCTGTTGTTATTTTGTCCCATTGTTCCTGCAAACACATCTTAAGATGTGCAACAGTACGTAGTCATTGTTGTTGCATTTTTCATTTAAATAAGTATCCACATATGCTCTATTTGGGACAAGTCAGGACTGCAGATAAACTCTACCTGTACCCTGTTCTTTTCCAGACATGCCTTTGTAATTTTAATTGTTGAAAAACACATGGATGTCCGAGGCAAAGATGCCATCTTTAAGGCAGCTTATGTTATTTTAAACTGTTAATGCACTTTGCTGCCACCACAGAATTTGAAAAGAGCTTTTCCAATGGCACTGGTACAGCACACACCATGCAGACCCTGGCTTTTGAACTTGTTGCTGATAAAAGTCTAGATGTATTTTTTGTCTTAGGTCTGGGGCACACAGTGTTATGATAGGGAGTCCCAGGGATCTCGCAAGACAATTTCTGGTCTCGCCAAATCCCAAGGATCCCTAGAAGGTTTCTTCGGAGCCCAAAATGCAGTATCCACAGACAGACAACAAATGAGAGAAACAAAGGAACATTTATTAAGAAATGAAATCAGGATTAACATAAATAAAATGATTCCATACCAGAGTCCAGAAACGGTTCACCAGCCAAGAGTCCAGAGGGTCCCCAAGATGGCTTAGGAGCCGAGGGACTGCACGACTAACAGCTCAGGGGCAGAGGGTGCGCAAAGTAGTTCGGGGGCTGGGGGGCATAAAATCAACCCGGCGTAGGCGGGATGGCATCTATACTAAAAAAAAAAACAGGAACTAAAAAGAGCCTGAACAAAAAGAAAATAAATAGACAAAAAGGGGGATAAAAAAGGAAACGGCTTTCTATAGCCGGGGATCCAGGGACGGCCAACGATGGCCGAGAATCCGGGGACTGCCCTTTACGGCAGAGGATCCTGGGGTGGCCTCTCAGGGATCCAGCCGCGGATCCTGATGCCGCCTTAACCAAGCATGGATCCGGGGTCAGCCCCAACAGCCACGATTCCTCCGAGCAATCAGCTGCTGGGAATCCGAGCGGCAAGGTCCAGAAAGGACTAGGCAATGTTTTGAGATGTGGTGGTTTTT